>JABUIW010043578.1:2341-15391 GCA_013363375.1 Menidia beryllina
AGATAGATAGATAGATAGATAGATAGATAGATAGATAGATAGATAGTTACATGACTTTGTCTTTAAACATCAAAACCAGTGGAAAATAGGCTTCAGTGAAGCAGCAGAAGTGGGACTGAGCTGAAGTCGTCAGGCAGGAGGTGTGTCTGAACAGAGGAGTTCATATGAATGTAGATTTTGTAGATTTTGTAGCAGCTCGTCAGAAGCTCCACAGGTCTGACAGTGAAAGATGCAGACGAGGACACGGAGAGAAAGAGAATCATTTAATGCAAGTCTTCTACTCCCACGTCTCCATCAGAGCTCTTGCTTTGCTTCTCTCTTTTTTCACACTGCATGTGGGCCAGCAGGGTGTGGTGGCATTTCTAATATGGAACATTTCTACAAATGTTCCAGTGCACTGGAACTCCAAACAGTCAATGTTCCTGTGAGATCCTCAGAAAGAATCAAAGATATAAGAGAATAAAAAGAGGTCAACACATTGTTCCCCTTCCTGCAGATAATTCAACTCGCAGGCAGGTCTGCTTTTTTTGATGAGCGAAATAATAATAACAGAAACTTTGATGAATGTTCTCAATAAAAGTTTTTTTTTTTAAAGCTTAGAAGCACAATGTCCAGGCTTATAATGCTGTCTTCAGTTTGTGCAGTGACAAAGTGGAAACACATGTAGTTGATTCTGAGGGGGATTCCCGCCTTTCCTTCCTGATCCTGCTGTCTCTGGAACCCCACCTCAGATTAATGTTTGTGGAGTTCCCTTAGTACAGCATGAAAGTCCGGAAAGGTAACAGCATTAAGATGGGAAGAAGAAAAGCCACCAGCAGCCTCGATTACAAAATCTTACAGTGAGCTTGCCAAGTTGTGACAAGATGGCCTCAGCAGCTTCAAATCCCTGTGGTCAAGTTAAGGGTTAAATATCAGCAACATTCCTGTGAGCTAGTTTTTGTTAAAGGAATCAGAAGAATTAAACATATCCGCCATGACATGTGTATTATGTCATCTTTTGGTGAATGCTAATTCCATAGTCAGCATTTTGAAATGCTGCATGCACAGTGTCCTTCAAACACACATTGTGTGCATCTCTACTGCGCACACAACTCTGTCACACAGACTCACACAGACTCACACAGATGCATATGCAGGCTGGCACGGCTTACTGGTTGTCTGCAAGGGATTATCAAACTCATTTCTGTTCTATTTCTGCCATGCAGTAACCTTTGAATCCATAATGTGTCCCTCAGACACGCACAGCCTTCCGCAGAGCAACACCAACAGCACGGTTCCATCACGGTGTTATTTGGGAGCGATTTGTATGTCATGAGGGCAACTTTCACAAGTTTCTGTTGCTATTTGTGAAGCTGCTGCAGATTTCCAAAGAACCTGCAATCACAAGGTACAAAAAGGAAGGGGATACTCTTTGAGGAAGAGATAGCAAACAGACAGAATAAATAATAAGCAGAACACATCTCAACACAAAAAGGCTTTCATTGTGAGGGGGGGATGAATTCTAAGAGAGCCCATGAAAGGATGACAAGAAGCAACACGTTTGAGATACAGCAGGGCCTCCTTGAGGATGCAAGACAGGATATAACACACTGTTCAAATCTGTTTGACAATAAAAAAACATACTGACGTTAACTAAGTTAACTAACAGAATAGGACATAAGCTTATATCTTATTCTGAATTTGGCACAAAAATACATTCATCCCAGGATGAAGGAATTCATTCTCAAACAGTCATGTGTGCTTTTTATGTGCTGTGACCCATTCGATTTAGATTTCTCTGTTGAACAGTGTTGGTTCATAAATATAGACACAGTCCAGCCAGAGTTGGCCTGACTGCCCCCTCACAGAGCTGAAAACACGACACTTTTACCTTCCAGGGTACATAAAAAATCTCTCTAAAATGGAAACAGTGCACTTCCTGTGCGTGAAACAGACTGTATTGAATTTGAACATTAACTGTGGCCATTTATAAATGTAGAAATTACGTCATTGTCTATACAAGGTCTAATATAGAAGAACACAGAATAAAGATAAATTAGCTGAACATTTGCTTGGAAAAACTTGAAAAATCATAGACTCACCACATGTTTAGCAGCTGTGCTCTTTCTGTTTCTATATTAGAGCAAAATAGCATTGTTGCACAATTAAAGCCTTATATTAAAATCATATTTCCAAACCATAGCAGCATCAAATTATCAACAGATGTTTGTGGTCACTGCAAAGCCAGTGTTGTCGATAATGACAGGCTGAATGCATTGACTAAGGCATCTGAAGAGGTTTTGAGAGTGTTTTTTTCACTGAAATGGCTCTGATTAGTGCTCATTTACTGTCCATGTTGCAGTACTACATATTATTAAGTTTGTGCTTCCTTCTCGTCTTTATACACTAAATGTGAGCCCCCCTTAGTGAATGCAAAGTGGATTTATTTAAACCAGGATGTAATTGTAGTAGGACGATGGCTTTCCCTCTAGTTGTGCCTGTTGGTGGACGTGTCCTCTTTGATTGCCCAGCATATAAGAGGGGCGGGTAGACGGACGAGTACCTGCTTCTTCACGGTTACCTGGCTGCAGCAGACACTGACGGGTGAGTGGGACAGAGAGCAGACGACAGCCCAGCGTGAGGCATCCCTGCAGTGGCCGAAAACAAGACGGCACGGTTCATAACACAGTTCAGAAGTATTTGTTACTGCCTGGCCTAGTTCTAAAGTCAGCACTCCACACTACGTTTTAGTTATTTGTTGGAACAATCTGACAAAAAAGCTCTCCATGAAAAGGAAAAACAAGATTTGGATTTGCTCCAAACCTTTGTGAATCTCAGATGAGCACGTTTTAAAGTGGTTATTCACTCACAAAAACCAGGTTAAAGTACTGATGACTGACCTGATGACTTGAGGTGGCTGTCTGTGGTACACAAACTGATGTTGGAGACGTGGAAGCAAAATTTAAATTTCGTTTTCAATATTTACTCGGTCTATAAATTAGCCAAAAATAAACACTTATGAGATTTGAGGGCAAGAAATAAAGAGAAGGAGAACTGGATTACCACAATCTAAAAAAAGGCCTATTGCTGGTATTGATGTCTCTGTCTCTATGCAGACTGTAGCTGAGGGAAAAGGCTGTTTCATGAGCAGACACAGACTGAAAAACAAAAATGTGACAAAACAGACTGATAATCCTGCCCTCAGGAGACTCCTCTTATCAATGAGTTTACCTGGAGATTTTAAAAATGTAGAATAGACGGATGGTTTATTGAGTTCTAAAGAATATCTTAAGATTTCTTTAGATAAAGTTTTAAACCATCCCCTGTACTTACTAATGGGAGCTGAATACGTGGCATAATTATCCAGTCTGTCAGTATCAGGAGGTGATGGTTGAGAAACCACTGATGAAGTCATGTAACCTCAAACTTCCCTAAAATAACACTACGGGTGTGGTTATCAAAGCCAAACGCAAACATCAAAAATAATCTACAGTTTTTAAACAGTGTCATATGGTCTGGATTAATCTATTTTTGAAACATGTCCACAGTATGAAATAAAAATTCAAAGTGGAGTGGAACACGTGAATATTTGTGTCTTAACAGAAGCACTGGACACTCATGAAGCCGAACATCTGGGCAAACATGTGGAACTCAATGAACTGGGAGAAGCCAGAGGAAACGAAATCACGAGTGGGCCATAAATCCTTCTGAAACAGGATTATGAGACGCTCCTACACAGCCCTGCAGGTGTGCACGCTGATGGATGTTACATCAATACCTGCTGGCCCTTTGGATGTTGGGTGAAATACTTTTTTTTTTCTTTGCCAAAAATCGCTGTAGAGGCTGCTGCTGCGAGAGCAAAGTGCCAAACACGACCACAAATCACACAGCTTTTACAGATCATATCCCGTTTGATCGGAACAAAGAATAAGCATTTGAGTTTGATATTCACAGCTTTTGCTGAACATCAGTCGTTTGCTTCAACTTCTTATGTTGCTTTACTTTTAAGATCAGTGCTGAAGAGAGGAAGACAAACTGAAACAATACATCAATGTTTCAAACGTATTCTTGTTGTCCAGATGTGGATCTCACCTCTGGCCTGCAGGGACGTGACACCAGGCCTCCTCTTCATTTCAAGGGGCTGCTCTGCTTGGCTTTGGCTCGTTTTGCTGCCCAGGCAGCAGAAGAAGGCAGCATCTCACGTAGATTTGAGGTGGAAAGAAAAGGTCAAGTGAGAAACACTCCAGGTTCCAAATCATAAAATGCTTTCTGCAATAGTTCTGAGCATGAGGAGTAAATGTGATTACTTCTGAGACTGATGTGAAAATGAAAGAGTGTACTGGCCTGATTTTGTATCCATCCTCTTTCCGCCAAACACATCTGAAAGAGATGCAGGCGAAGGCATAATGGAAATTGTTGGTGTCTGCCTTTCAAGCTGATGGAATAATCACTGAGGGCCAAGAAAAGAGAAGGGTAAATTCACCAGTGGGATATTAATATCTTAGAGAAAAATGGCAAACATGAACAGTTTTAGTTTGCTGCGGATGCGTGAATCAGAATAATTTATTTTTATGTGCTGCTTAAAAAAGTATCGTGGAGCTGCTGTGTATGGGAAACACAGTTGGAATTTCTCCTCCAACACAACCCAGAGTTTCATGTAAATATTCCACCAAAGAAAGCACGGTAGTTTTTATAATGCTGCAGTTCTTTTTCTCTTTTGTTTCCATAAGTTTAATTCCCCATGGTTGGTTCACAGAAAGATTGAACCAACCTCTTTCTGCAGCATTTATGGTGTTTGTCATCATGGAGATTATCAAGAAGACGTTCTGACTGAGTTATGAATATTCATTTTTAACTGGATGCTCAGCTTATGTTAAGTGAGGCCCAAACAGTCACTGAAACATTCTGCTGAACCATTTTTCCATCCCTAACATGGCATATTCTGCAGGACTATTAGCTCATTCGCTGCCAAAGACGTCTATAGACGTCTTTTATGTTTTTCAATGCGAGTGGCTTGGGGGACGATCGGCGAAAGTTTTTCCGTAAATATGGGCTTCTAGACAGAGTATGGACTAACAAATTGACCCTCTAGGTAGCTGTGCCACTTTTGATGGGAGATTAGCATAGATTGTAAGCAAATAAAAACAAACGCAATGGTTCGCTATGAGAGAAATGGCGCCGGTGAGACGCACGTCGAAGAATAATGGAATAAGGTAGAAACAAAATTTTTTTTCCTGATGATAGAAGAGAGTCTACTCTTTCTTTTGGTGTGTTCGGTGTTTACATAGTCATAGCACAAACTATTCTGTGGCTCTAGAAAAATCAGTCAAAATTCTCAAAAAACTCTGGCAGTGAGCGACTCTCTGTTCTGAAAATGGCTGCCAGTCAATGAGTTAAGCTACACACTCATACCAAGCATGGTCTAGATACAGCTAAGCTAAGGAGTGCTGTGGGTTCCAGACAAAGTCACCCTCACCTCCTCTTGACCCCAAGCAGCACAACAAAGACCAGCACAACTGCTGAAAAAACAGAGCTGTTGAAGTGACTGATTAAGAATTTTGACTGATCAAATCAACCTTATTTATTGCCAGCGCCAGAGGCCACACATGATTGGCCAAAAGCTAGCATCAAGCTGTACTTGATTAGTGATGTCTGATGAGCTTCTGCCTGCTCATGGGGTGTGGTGGGGGCTGTTGATTTGGACTGATGAGCCTTAATCATGCTAATCAGTAGGTTGAAGGAGAAAGGGAGGGTGCATGGCGGTGGAAGATAAATAAAACGCTCGTGTCTCTGGGGCTGGACCGCGTTTCAGTGTGGGAATCAGCTCTCACATTATGTAATGTGTTAACAATGTTTCACAACTTTTCATTTCACCCAGATTGTTTATGGTGCTGCTTGGGTTTCTGTAAAAATAAGATGATAAACATTCATTTTCCCAAGGTTTTTTCTCGTTAAGAACCATTTTAAAATCCTCTCCTGAGAAAACGGAGTTTTCAACCTTGTCAACATGTAAAAAACTTTGTAAATGTGTTTCAGAATTTGAAATGCTGGTTTACATCTCCGGCCTTCCATAAGTCAGATCACTAACTGTAACATAGCAAATACTGTAAGAACGCTGCGTTGTGTTATCTAATTCCCCTCTTTGCAAAAAAGTGGCGGTTTCTTTTTTTGTAATTCCTTACGCATTTCACACAAAAGCAGTGTAATGACACATTGTCATGGACAAGTCATATCTTTCCACTTCTTGAGCAGAAAGGTTACTGGATATCAGGTGACCTTAGTAGGGAGGACTGAATCAGCTTTTTATGAAATTCCTCTCCCACAGCTTTTTGTTGCAGCGATAAACTCCCAAATCTTTCCCTTTCACCAATGGCTTAATTCTGGTGATGTTTTCCGTGCTTTTGTGTCAAAAACAACATTGCCTATAACTATGATGCCTTTGATATTATTCTGTTGCTGTTTATGATCATTACAAATTAATATGCTCCAAAGGTATAGCATGAAACTGATGAAAAATGTCAAAATGTAAAGAAAAATGCGTGAATTGTCAAAGAAGATCATGACGTTATTTTTCATTCTGGGAAAAAACGCTGTACATACTGTTTTATATCTCCTTCAAATATCAGCACTAATTCATCCAGCACTTCTCTCAAGTGGACCATTTGAATATATGAATAAGGTGTATACAAGATGTCCCTTATGCACTCAGAGGAGTAGTGTGTAAATGAATTCAACACTCACTTTCAAGTGAGTGATTGAGTGAGAGTGCAAAGTGAAAGTTTTTGACCCAAAAATCATTGAGTTTTGCTGTGATGTTCTACAATCGACTGTAATTACCATCCAGATCCATGGGAGTGTTTGATCTGGAACTCTATTTGATGAAACAGGCTGCAACTCTGTTGTAACTGTCTGTTATTTGCATATTTTCTGAGTGATGAGTTGGTGTCTCGATATTGGAAATTCACTGTCCTTTGAATACTTCAAAGCTGTGTCTCTACTCTGGATCACATAAGGAACTCCTTCAAATGCAAGTTACGCATTCTGTAACTGTTCAGGAATATGATGTTTTGTGGTTATATTATTTATCTGGGTCTACCAGGGGCTCTGTGAGAATAATTAGTTTAGGTCTTTTCAGTAAGGCAAAATGCCAGATCATGAAGCCTTTCTTCATAGAAAGCACTGGTGAAAAGAACTGTTACATAATGCTACAAACAAGGGTGAGGTTCAGAGAGAGAAGCCGGAGTCTGATGACTAATTGAAGAGATCAAGGTGGAACTACAAGTGAAGCTTCTACTTTGCTATTCCGGCAATGAATACTAAGATCAATCCCAGAGTGAACTTTGTTGTGGCTTCTCCATGGTGGTATGATTAAAGAAGCCCTGTGCTTCTCTGCTGATTTAGCTACAGATCTACAGAGATGATGGGGAGCACAGATTTTTGGCATAACAGTCGGATACAGTTTCCTCACTTCAAAGAGTGTAGCTTTTTAATTTGCCTCGCCCAAAACAGGAAGATAAGGTTCAACGCATCAACAAAAAGCATGCTCTTATTAGCCTAATCCTGTAGGTTATGTGGTGGCAAAAGTACAACAGCATCCAGTGTCAGATGTAATGCATGAAGTAGTGAACAAACGCAAATACCTAAACAAAAAAACATTCAGATTGATGGAAAACTTAAACAATATTGTTTGTTTGAGAGTTATTCCGCCTCCTCTACCTGCCAACAAGCCGCGGCGCCACTTGAGAATGACTCTGTGTCCTTTAGCATCACGCAGACACGCGGTGGGGAGAATTAATGGCTAATCTTTTTCACTGGTCTCATGACCTGAATTAAGCAAATCAGAAGGCTTCACTCCACTGACTAACGACTCTTCACTTTCTTTATTGCCCCAATGGAAAAGAACTGGAGGCTTGTCTGAGAACTGTTATTATCATAAAAGTAAAATTATAAAACTGGGAAATCTGGGACTACCAGGCCATGAAAATCTAAAGAAATCTCCAAAAATTGTGCAGAACAAAAGCAGAATGTCACACTTTAAAGCAACTACAGGAAATGACTAGAATAATTGATGCTGTACATTTATAAACTTAAAATCATTAAAAGAAAATAAATGCTGAGAACTGATGCTCAGTTTAGCTGGAATCACAACTCAGGTCAGCATGGCTGAGAATATCACTTTTGTGTTACTGTTATACAAACAAACAGGTTCTGGAGGACCTCTGTTAAGGCTGTATCTTTTTCATTATTTAAGCACATTGAGAAGTCTTTCTGAGGCAGTATTTCATGGACAAAACAGATCCAGGCAGAGCTCTCTAGACCTATTGGTTCATATCAGAAACTGAAAGTAAAAAGGAGTCTGATCTTCTGTCATAGCGGGGCCTGCTTTTCTGCATCTGGTACCACTCTCCCAGAAGGCATCAAAGGAAAGGTGCCACTTTATGATTGTGACGTCAGCAGAGCTACACATAGTCACGATTGGGACGGGAGCAGGGTTAAGCAGAAGGGACAGAAAACTGTAGAAAGGATGTAGCTCAGTGCTGAGCCAGTGGTGCTCATCCCTCTGACACACAACAGCCTCCCTTGATTGTGGTCTTCCAGTTAAAACTGTTGTTGGGACTTCACCCATTCCTTATCAGCCCAAACTCAAATCCTACCCGGCTGTTTGGGATGTTCCAGTATCGACTCCAGGCCTGTGTCTTTGTGAACGTGGATCTCCCCTCCCTGTGGAGCTGAACTTCCCAGAGTAGCTCTGACCCCTGCATATTGTCTAATAAACACTCGGCTCTCCACTGTGTCCATCTCCGCCTGAGGTGTGACTGAGTGGCAAACAGGGAGACTCAGCAACTGGGAAATTGTTATTTTCTGGGAAAAGTTTTTGTGCTCTGTGCTGAAATAAAGTCCTGTCTGAGCAGAAGACCCAAACAACATGGAATGTGTTTCCAACATGCAATTCTCATTAGTGATAACTTTGGAAGTCTAAATGAAGCTGGAGTATATGTTCATAAACTTATAGGAAGCTGGATGAAAGTAAAACACAAAAAAAAACAAATTTAAAAGCTGTGAGGTGACCATGTTAAGCACTGAAGCATCCTGCTGTCTCAGTAACATATTATTTAGAACTCTGCATGCAAAGGCACATTCCCAGGTCTGTATTATTTAGTCACTAAGGTTTGTATTAAAGTACAATTTCAGCATGATGGAAGAACCCTCAGCTGTAATTAAATGATAAGGTGTTTATGCAAATATATCTGACTTTTCTTGGTGGCAAGGCGGCAGCTTTTGAGAGAGGACACTGAGATTGTATAGATCATTGATTAAATATAGTGTGTGTCAGTGCCATCACACTTGCTTTCATAAAGCACTCAGTTCCTTATCTGTTTGGCAGATTACCTCAGAAAGTAATACTGTAGATGTGTATAGCATCAGATATATTTTAATGGGAACCGTAGCAGGTTGAAATTTACTGGAAATCTCGACATTGATACTAGAAATGTATGAAGCGCTCCCAGTGCTACTGAGATCTTATAAGACACTCAATTATCTCCTCACTTCAGCAGCAAAAAATATGAACATTTTGCAGGATTCTATATTTGCAGTGAAAAAAAATTAATAAAATGAGAAGATGTAATTGTAATACTGGTTATTTAAGATATTTGAATAACTGTCTACAGCTTGAATAGTACTTCTTTTCTTTAACTGAACATAATTTCTATAACATTTAGAGTTGAAAAGTGTCATTAATTATCATAGTTATCACGGCATAAGCTTTTACTTTAATTCAACAAAGTCATCTCGACCTCTGTGGGTTACAATATGCTGACTGAGTCACTGTTATAAGCTCATAACTAACTACGATGACATCAAACCTGTCTAGTTTAGCTGAACATATAATCCATCCTTTCCTGGGAACCACTGGGAGTGCTGCTGAAAAGCATTTTGCAGAAACCAGAATAAAATGATTTCATCCGCTGTTACATGTGGAAGTATCGACTCATGGAAAGCGGTGTTTTGACACATTGGACTTATCACCGGATCAAATCTCCTAACCTAGACAAAAGGGATTCTTTCTGAGCTCAGATTGGACAGCCTGAATACAGGACAGCACTGTAAATGACATTATACTACATTGTAGATGTCCCGGGCTGCATCCAACCATATTATGAAAGATAAAGACAGAGAGACTGAAATCATTTTGTGAGCCACAGCCGAGTGAACCCCCGTGCACTGACACTCAGATCAGTCCATTTCCATTCATCCATCTGTTTCCACTTATTTCAGTCCAGGCTTGGTGGTGGGAGTAGATCGATATACAGATAGATTATGACTGGCCGAGAAACGGAGTCCATCCCGGGCCACGGGTGCGTTGATGAACCTGTCACCCCGCCTGGCTCCATGAAGCAGGGACTCAGTGCGGAGGCCTCCAGGAGACAGCACAGGTCCAGGAGACCCTGGTGGGCGGCAGACAGCACAGGTAGAGGCTGCTACCTGGACATGCTGGGTATTTGTTCATCACTGTGATGATGCTCTTTATGTAGGTGGTGACAGTATCCCAGCCTTTACACGCTGGATGTAGGTTTAAGGGTGTCTGCAAAACATATTTCTGCAAAGTGAACAGTTGCATTGAACTGAATGTGGTGAGCCACTGTTGGGTCTAAATACGACTCCTAGTTCCTCACTATCAAGAGTTTAGTTATTAATCAATAGACCCAGGAAGAGGCATCAGAATAAAAAGGCTTGACACAGAGGATAAGTTTTTCTCATCTGCAGAGGAGGGAGAGACTGCGTGTGGACACGAGAATGCTTCTCGCAGCCACACATCGAATCTCACCCACATTTCTCTAGCAGTTGAGTTTTATTAGACTGATAGTTGCTAAGCAGTGTACATATTATAGGATAGGAAAGTATTGGACACCCGAGGTCAATATCTGTCATGCCCTTATAAGGTTTTTCCCGGTAGTTGGCCGCTGTCGAAGGCCAGACCTTGGAAGACACAGATGGTAGACAGATGGGAGACAAAACACACATATTTTAGCTTCACACTAATGTAAATACGAAAAATAGCTTCTACAGCCACACAGGAAGACTCAGTGGTCACAAATCAGATATGAAGTGGAACTCAGCAGGATTGCCTTCATTACTAATTACAGACATATTCACATTCACATTGTGTAAGATGTTATTTAATCAGATCACAGGTAAAGTAAGACTCAACGTTGGTCAGAATTCTCTAAGACGGACAAGCCAACAGTTGTTCACAAGAGGTGGATGAAATATGATATGAAACAGATTAAGTGTTGTCTCTGAGGCGGGTGTGTACCTGACAGGTTAGGGAGAAAATATGTCTAGTCCCTGTTTTTCAAAAATATCACTCTGTTTTGATTAGATTAAATCAAGCAGTGAAGTTCATTCAAAAGTAAAGAGAATAAATCAAAGTGAATAATAAAAATAAACATGCTATTTTTAGCTTTTATTTCAAATCCAGCCCAATTTTGGCACAAAATGTGAGGTAGTCAATGTTGCTTTTCACTGAATTAGTTCCAGCCAATGATCCCCCATATCTGACATGTGCAAAAGCAACAACCGGAGGTCAGAGGAAGTTGAAAATACAACTAAGGTCAACCTTCTGGCCATTTGAGTTGTTAAGAAGCTGTCACTTTCAGTTGCATTAGCTCTGCAGTTTAAAACAATAGTTTTAAACTGCAAAAGTTAGACAGCCCATAAAATGTTGGTTGAACCCCCAACATTTTGGCATTTTTTGCTGCGTGCTGTCCACACCTCAGGGGGACAGTGAGGACATTACACAGGACTACAAACACCTGGGAATACACACTGACAACAACGGGGCAAAGAGCACGTCCTCCCTCTACAGGAAAGCAAGAGCCAGCTCGGTTTTTTGGGGCACCTGATGTCCCTAATCATCTGGCACAATGTGCTCAGGATGTGTGGCGACTTGTGCCCATCCTCTGCTGCATGCTGGGCGGGGGCCTGAGGGGAGAGGATGCCAACAGATGCAACCAACTCACCTGGGAGGCCAGTGGTGAGCGGAGTGGAGCTGGACTCTGAGGACAGTGTCAGAGAGGAGGAGGCTGTCAAAGCTACACGCCATCCCAGACGATGCCCCCCCCCCCCCCCCCTCAGTTTCTGTGGGACTACCTGCATTCCAGTATTGTGTGGTTTAGGGATATACCATGCCCAAACAAACCCGGATCCATCCTGGTCATCCCACTGAAAATATACTGACCCCTCCAAAAGGCCTTCTTATCTTATATTGATTGTTTTGTAAAACATTCAAATCTATGTTTGTTATGTAGATGTTCCTAGAGCTGTGGGGTCTGGGTCTGTGGTTGGGAGTTTCCTGCTGCCCCCGTGTTCCTGCTCATCATTAGCATTAATATCATTGCCATTTTTAATCTATTCTACGTGTTGCTGTGTTGGCTGCCTCTCTCTGCTCCCTCTGTCCTTCTCTCGCCCTCTCTCTCTCTCTCTCTCTTGCTCTCTTTTTCCCCTCACCCCCAACCGGCCGAGGCAGATGCCCCCCCACCCTGAGCCATGGTTCTGCTCCAGGTTTCTGCCTGTTAAAAGGAAGTTTTTCCTTGCCTGTGTCGCCTAGTGCTTGCTCATGGTGGGAATTGTTGGGTTTCTGTAATTAACTTCAGAGTAGGGTCTGACCTGCTCTGTTTGGAAAGCTGTGAGACAACTGTTGTTGTGATGTGGCGCTAAATAAATAAAAATTGTTGTTGTTGTTGTTGTATTCCAGCTCCACCTGGGGGGTATAATTCAGCACACAGTTCACTACAGGTTAATAAATGACACAACCCAACATCCGCCTGGGCACACCCTGCACACACAGATGGAGAAGCGCCCCACCATGGACCCATCCATCTCACCGACAGAGCTGACATCAAGGTACGCATCCTCCATCACCAGAAATAAAAAATGTGACAAATAGGATTTAAGAGACATGGAATAAGCAGATTTGTCATAAAGAAGCTAAAGTATACAAAACTGACAGCGCTGTTTTAACTGCATGTGCTAAGAGAGGAAAACATGAGGCCGCATGGCAAAAAATGT
>JABUIW010043584.1:0-10667 GCA_013363375.1 Menidia beryllina
AATAAAGAACTTTATCACCATATTCTAATTTTCTGAGACAGTCCAGTATATTGATAAATTAGCTGTGATGGAGTTTAACAGATGCCTTAATTAAGGTGTTGAATTTTTTATTTAAATTGAGTTTTTTCTGAAGAACATCTTGCTTTTCAATTAAAAACAAATTCAATTAGACTTTTTCATGTTGCAAAGCAATATGAATATGAATATATATCTTAAAAATATGTTTCCTTCCATCTACTGACCAGCTGAGACAGAGAGAGGATTGGTTTTACGTGAGAAACACGGGAAAAACCGTACAAAAATGTTAAATCATTTTATTATTCATTTGGGGTTTGAATCGTGCTAGCTAACAGCGAGGAAAAAAAACTTCTATAGATTCTATATTGATAAATTAGCTGTGACGGAGTTTAACAGATGCCTTAATTAAGGTGTTGAATTTTTTTATGTATGACATTTCATGATTTTTAATTGCATTACAGAAAATAAAGAACTTTATCACCATATTCTAATTTTCTGAGACAGTCCTGTATATAAATAAAATTGAAATTGAAATTGAATTGAATCTTATGTGATGTTATATACATATTATATCGGGCATTGTGAGGCAAAAGGAAACAGCACGGACTGAGAAATGCTCAGAATCCTTTATAGTGGGGGTTTTATTGTTCCGGAAAACAGCTTTCTTTTATTTAAGCAAATGTTGGATAGCAGGGATTGAGGTTTGTGAATCTTTGACTCATTTACTGCTAATTTACTTTATATTAGAAGAAACAGATCTGAATCTTCATCTTCATAAATCATCTTCTATATAGATAAAATTGAAATAGAAATTGAATTGAATCTTATGTGATGTTATATATATATTATATCGGGCATTGTCAGGCAAAAGGAAACAGCACGGACTGAGAAATGCTCAGAATCCTTTATAGTGGGGGGTTTTATTGTTCCAGAAAACAGCTTTTTTTCTCCTTCCCACAGGCCGTCCAACGGGGGCCAGGACTGTCCCGGGGTCAACTACGAGTTCCAGCTCTGCAACGCCGACGAGTGCCCCAAGCACTTCGAGGATTTCCGCGCACAGCAGTGCCAGCTGCGCAACTCCCACTTCGAGTTCCAGAATGCCAAACACCACTGGCTGCCCTACGAGCATCCCGACGGTGAGTGGGAAAATGTCAAAGGAGCCTTTTTCAGTCGCTGGTTCGGACATTATGCAAACCATTTAGAAAGCAGGTCAGCAAGTTTCTATCTCTCTTTTCTCTGATGTCTTATTTTTGCTATATTTTACACACATTTGATCTCCTTTCTTTTATCAGCATCACGTACAGTGGGGGAAATAAGTATTTGACCCCTTGCTGATTTTGCAGGTTTGCCCACTTACAAAGAATGCTTATTTTTCCTCATCAGATGGTTATCAATTTTTATAAATTCATATGATGTGATTTTCTGGAATTTTCTTTGGGATTCTGTCTTTCACTGTTAGAATGTACATATGATTAAAGTTGTAGATCGTTGCATTCTTTGTAAGTGGGCAAACCTGCAAAATCAGCAAGGGGTCAGATACTTATTTACCCCACTGTAGCTGAATTTAAAGTTATCCGACCTCAAAAAATCACAATATTTTGTAAGGTAAAGTAGGTTTAGTTATTTTTTGTAATTTTCTTGTAATTTTTTAAGTTTGGACTTGGCTGGGAAACATTATGCAAACCATTTAGAAAGCAGGTCAGCAAGTTTCTATCTCTATTTTCTCTAAATGCCTTATTTTTGCTTTATTTTACACACATTTGATCTCCTTGTTGTATTGAGTTGTATTGGCCCTGAATTGGTGAATTGATGTCTAATGGGGTAAAAAAAAAAAGGAAAATCAACCAACAGACTGAAACAACAGGGGTTCATAAATTTATCACAAGGTGGAATACTGAACCCAACGAGGGGACTGGAAACAAAAAAGTTTATTTGGAATAAAATGAAAACGAGGCGGTGAATTAAAGTGAAGTAAACTCTGGTCGTAGTAGTCAGGTGACAGTCTACTTATCGAAGTTATAGAGAGAAAAATCACAATATTTTGTAAGGTAAAGTAGGTTTAGTTATTTTCTGTGATTTTCTTGTAACTTTATAACTATATATATATATAAAACATATAATGTAAATGTTTGAAAATGTTAATATATATATTTAAAATATATAGAGATTTTTATTCAATATATTTAATAAATATTCATTTATTTAAATATTTATATTTATTCAAATTAAATTAAAGTGAAAATTAAAGTTTTCAAACATTTTCATTATTCGTTTTTAAAACGAAATGGTTTGGCGCCATATTTCCTTGCTTTGCCTTGTTATATATTTGTCAACAATACCTCCCTGCTTCCCCAACATCCATCATAAAATGTAGGAGTTGACTGCTGTAATAGATGGTACACTGGAGAAAAGAAATGTTTTCACAACCAATTACTTGATCCATCTTTCTGTTCGAAAGCTGCCCATTTAAGTTTCCCTTTCACAGAAAGTGCTTCTTGGCATTTAGTGTTTTTTCACAGTGTGTGGGAATTACCGGCTCTGGGTTGGTTCATTGGAGGCTGTTGCCCAAAATCCTATTTATCATAGAAAACATCTGTACAGTGATGAGCAGATACCTTGTTGAATCAACCATAGAAAATGATAGTGTTTTATCTTAGTTGTCACAGAACCCCCTCTCTTATTATTCTAGTTCCAAAATGGAGGACGTTTTTGTTCGCCATTATTTTTTACGGCAAACAGAAAATAAACATTGCTCTTAAAGCCAGAGAGTCCTTGAGTATGACCATAGCAACCTTTACTTATAAGGAATTGCAATAAGCCTCACATAAGGCCTTTACTGACCTTTTTATTGTTTGTGTGCAGCTACAACATTATTAAGAAAAAGAACAAAAAACAGTACAAGTGCTTTTTCCATTTTTACGCTAGTCTTACCTGAAAGAGAGGAGCTTTTATGGGAACATTGCTTTATGATGACGCATCGCATGTGAAGAAAAGAGAGCAGAAAGGACTTTATCTTTGGAGAATACATAAATATGAATATATAAATATGAATAGCCACTGGGCTGTGTTATAGTTAGTGTATTTGAGATTCTAATATTATTTATACCCATCCACAAACTCATCTTTGAAGTGTGAATCTTTCTACACTTTATTTTTTAAACACTCTGCCCTTGGAATAAAGGGCTTATCTCGGCCAGGTATTAAGACTGAAGTGGTAAAAGATGCCTCCAGATTTCGAATTTTCAGGAATTCTCACACTTGGGAATTAGACCGAAACGCTTTCTCATTTTCCCCCTTGTGAAAAACACGCTGATACGAATACGAAAAACAAGTTGTGCCTCTACCTCAGCTGGAAAAAGTCCTCCAGCTGTTCATTTCAGGCAACCTCTACTAACACAACCCACACATAAGTCACTTCAGAGGAGATTAAATCAGTTATTGTTGTTTGACGCACACACAGAATCATGTTTGAATTAATTCAGAGGACCTGACATTGACTTCTCATTTCCTAAAGACATAACCAGGCCACGATAGTAATTTGCCTATTCATCAGTGTGAACAATGAATTTATCCACCAGGTAAAGGGCAGTGGAAACAGTATGTATAACTAGCATATGTCTGTTTCTGTGAGAATGCCAAGTGGTGAATGGAGGAAGAAGGAAAAGAAGCCAAAGAAAAGCTGAAAAAGACATAGAGTGGAAGAAAAAAGGCTGAGGTGAGGAATAATTTGAAAGAGCTGAAAACTAAAGAGTGGTAGAAGAAAGGTAAAAGGATTAGAAGAAGAGTAAAGGGCCATAAAATTATAGATAAGGTACAAGAAAATATGAAGTGGCAACTTCTTGAGTCAAAGGCTATACCGCTGAGCTATACCACTGAGATATACCACTGGGCTATACCACTGGGCTATACTACTAAGCTATACCACTGAGATATACCACTGAGCTATACCACTGGGCTATACCACTGAGCTATACCACTGAGCTATACCACTGAGCTCTAACACTGAGCTATACCACTGGGCTATACCACTGAGCTATACCACTGGGCTATACCACTGAGCTATACCACTGGGCCATACCACTGAGATACACCACTGAGCTATACCACTGAGTTATACCACTGAGCTATACCACTGGGCTATACCACTGGGCTATACCACTGAGCTATACCACTGAGATATGCCACTTGTCAGGGAGGTGGATCTTGATGGAGGACTCAGGCGAGGAGATGCAGAAAACAGGGTTTATTGTAACAAAAAACAGGTTCAAAAACAGGGCTGTGGCAAAACTATGAGCAAAGTAACAAAGCAAGGTTAACAAAAAAGTGGCAAAGTATCAAAACAAGACTGTGGCAAAAGTACAAACAAGATTAACATGGCACTGGTCAAACAAGGCTATGGCAAAGTAACAAAATAAAGATTAACAAAACTGTGGCAAGGCTGTGGCAAAACATGGCTATGGGAAATAATCAAAACCTTACATGACGTGGGGAGACGAAAGACGAAAACGAACTGGCCCAGGACATGGGAAACGAGGACTATTTAAACACATGAGGGAAGGGAGCCCCAGGGGAACACAATAGGTAATCAAGACATGACAACACACCAGACATTCCCCCAGACGTGACACCACTGGGCTATACCACTGAGCTATACCACTGGGCTATACCACTTAGCTATACCACTGAGCTATACCACTGGGCTATACCACTGGGCTATACCACTGAGCTATACCACTGGGCCATACCACTGAGATACACCACTGAGCTATACCACTGAGTTATACCACTGAGCTATACCACTGGGCTATACCACTGGGCTATACCACTGAGCTATACCACTGAGATATGCCACTTGTCAGGGAGGTGGGATCTTGATGGAGGACTCAGGCGTGGAGATGCAGAAAACAGGGTTTATTGTAACAAAAAAAAAGTTCAAAAACAGGGCTGTGGCAAAACTATGAGCAAAGTAACAAAGCAAGGTTAACAAAACTGTGGCAAAGTATCAAAACAAGACTGTGGCAAAAGTACAAACAAGATTAACATGGCTGTGGTCAAACAAGGCTATGGCAAAGTAACAAAATAAAGATTAACAAAACTGTGGCAAGGCTGTGGCAAAACATGGCTATGGGAAATAATCAAAACCTTACATGACGTGGGGGGACGAAAGACGAGAGACGAAAACGAACTGGCCCAGGACATGGGAAACGAGGACTATTTAAACACATGAGGGAGGGGAACCCCAGGTGTACACAATAGGTAATCAACACATGACGACACACCAGACATTCCCCCAGACGTGACACCACTGGGCTATACCACTGGCTGAAGGCCCCCAGAGGAATTCATAGGAAAAATTTGAAGGGGCTGAAATGCCAGTGACCAACAGATGGAGCCATTTTTTTTTTTTGCTCCATTCATTTCAATGAAAGGAATAAGGCATAAAAGGTTAAATATCTTAAAAAGTTGAAAATATTTGAACACCAAAAGTAACAGCTCTATAGTCCTGAGATAGCTGAACACTTTGATACCTTATTTGTTGAAATAGGCTGAAAGGTGATGGATGGAGAGAGTCTCTGACAGCTGCTTCAACCCTTAACCAGCCTTTTTGAAATTCAAGCTCTTACAAATCAGTGGGGAGAGCATTTAATTGCTCTTTCCTTTACTTGATTATTCACCCCCCCCATACGTTTAGTTATTCATTTTTAGGATTGAAACAAGGACTGGAATGAGCCAGTAATGTAAACGTCTCACGTTCCCTACAGCTGTCTCCCCACCCCCCCCAGTCTCACAGCACACAAGTGTAAACACAAACCGAAGTAGAAAAAGGCTGTGAGAATGCCAAGTGGTGAATGGAGGAAGAAGGAAAAGGAGCCAAAGAAAAGCTGAAAAAGACATAGAGTGGAAGAAACGATGTACCACTGAGCTATCCCACAGGCTGATGGAATATGTACATAAAAACCTTAATTTCAATGAGAGGAATGAGGCATAAAAAGTTAGATATGTTAAACTGTTGAAAATATTTGAACACCAAAAGTCATAGCTGCACATTCCTGAGATAGCTGAACGTTATGATACCTTATTTGTTGAAATAGGCCGAAAGGTGTGGGAGTAGATAGATGCTGAAAAACATACGGAACATGGAATAATAAAGAGAAACAGGAAAACAATAATTGCACTGTCAGGTTTGTGTGGAAGCTCTCACTGTTTTCTAATAATCCCGCAATCTGTTTTTTTCTTGTAGCGGGCAAGCGATGCCATTTGTACTGTCAGTCGAAGGAGACGGGGGACGTGGCGTACATGAAGCAGCTGGTGCATGATGGGACGCGCTGCTCCTACAAGGACGCCTACAGCGTCTGCGTTCGCGGGGAATGTGTGGTAAGGACGCATCCAAACCAAGCCACGACTCCATCATCCGCTCCGGTCCTCCGGACTTACCGTATTTTCACGACCATAAGGCGCACCGTAGTAAAAGTGTCATGAGGGTTGGGTCTTGGTGGAAGGACTCAGGTGCGGAGATGACGGAAGACAAGGTTTATTGTGACAAAAAACACTCATGAGTGAGTGAATGTCCAGACAAAGTACAAATCAAGGCTGTGGAAAACTGTGAGCAAAAGTATCAAAGCAATACGTAAACAAGACTGTGGCAAAGTAACAAAATAAAGATTAACAAAACTGTGACAAGGCTGTGGTAAAACAATGACAAAGTAACAAAATAAAGAATAACAAGACTGTGGCAAAACTATGACTATGGAACAAAGTAAAAGACAATGGCAAAAAGCAAACCTGGCGTGGGGGTGGCGAAAGACAGACGAAAGACGAAACGCACTCGCACAAGACAAGGGGAAACGAGGACTATTTAAACACATGAGGGAGGGGAACCCCAGGTGTACACAATAGGTGATCAAGACATCACGAGACACCAGACATTCCCCCAGACGTGACAAAAAGGCGCAGTCTCAGTTATGTGTGCCATTACTGTATTTAACACACACATTAGGCACACCGGATTATAGGGCGTGGGTTTTATATACCGGTACATATCCTCTACTACGTTTAAATACCTCTACTGCGTATTTAAAAATAGTGCGTGAGCAAAACTGAGTATGTTTGTGCTTTATTCATGTATTTATTACAAAGTATTAATCAAAACCATCAAAGTCATCATCCTCTGTTACACGCCTACAGCGTCTGCGTTCGCGGGGAATGTGTGGTAAGGACGCATCCAAACGCAACGATTCCATCATCCGCTCCGGTCCTCCGGACTTACCGTATTTTCACGACCATAAAAGCTTTGCCAAACATATATATATATGTATATAGTGCTCTATATAAAGAGCTCTTCCTTGTCTGTTTATTGTATTAAAGACAAAGAAAGTGTGTCAACTCTGAATAAAACTGAAAGCGAACCTACTTTCTCATGAGAAACTATGAGGCTAATCCTTTGTTTCTGTTCCTTTGGGGCTAAACTGGACTGTAAATGTCCCAGAACAAGGAGGCCCAGCCCCCTTTTACTATTATTATTGTATAATCTCCTCCCTGAATAGTGAATTTCACACCTATTTTTGACTATTCTTTAAACAGTGAGCTGTCACAAAATGACTTTTTGCCACGAAAAGCCAGAAAAGAGCAGAACTGGAGCTCCACATTGAGAAAAAAGGGCCATTTATTTCCCTTTTCCATCACCAAATACCGTATTTTCACGACCATAAGGCGCACCGTAGTAAAAGGCGCAGTCTCAGTTATGTCTGCCATTACTGTATTTAACACACACATTAGGCGCACCGGATTATAGGGCGCGGGTTTTATATACCAGTACACAGTGTTGGGTAAGTTACTTTAAAAATCTGTTACAGTTACAAGTTATCTTGTTTAAAATGTAATTGTAGTGTAACTTTTTCGATTACTTTTAAAAAGAAATGTAACTAATTTCTATTACTTTTTGATTACTTTAAGGTTTTAATGAGTATTGACCCATGATTAATTTTAGCATGTTATTATTAGCTATTGACCGCAGCTAGCAGTTCAAGGCTAACGTTTTGTTAATGATCATAAACAACGTAAATAAATAGATAAATAAATCGGAGACAAGGGGCGCAGCGACGGCAGGTCAGTCGTATCCGGATACAACATTTTAGTATCTATACTTTTTTAAGTATCGATACTTTTGACAACCCTAATCTGAAATGTAGGACATGTCCGGGAAAAAGAGGACATCTGGTCACCCTACAGTTGGGTAGGCTAGGTAGTCTAGGCTAGGCTAGGTCAAAGACATCGATAAACGTTTGTCATGCATCAAAACCAAACAGTCAAATATTAGTAAATCAATACGCTTTGTCTATCAGTGAGTTGCATACATTCTTTTCTCCGGTGTCGTGTTTCTTTGTTGGTGCCCCTTCAGCACTATTTTTCAACCCGTGGGGAGCTGTGTCTGCTGGCTGTTAACTCATTGACTGGCAGCCATTTTCAGAACAGAGTCCCATACTCCCAGAGTTTTTTGAGCATTTTGACAGATTTTTAAAGAGCCACAGAATAGTTTGTGCTATGACTATGTAAACACCGAACACACCAAAAGAAAGAGTAGACTCTCTTCTTTCATCAGGAAAAAAAATGTTGTTTCTACCTTATTCCCTTCTTCCTGGACTTGCGTCTCACCGGCGCCATTTCTCTCATAGCGAACCGTTAGCTTTTTCTTATTTGCCTACAGTCTATGCTCATCTCCCATCAAAAGTGGCACTGCCCCCTAGAGGGTCAATTTGTTACTATATACTCTGTCTAGAAGCCGATATTTACGGACAAGCTTTAGCAGATCGTCCCCCAGACACTCTCGCTGAAAAACATAAAAGACGTCTATAGACGTCTTTGGTAGCCAATGAGTTAACTGATGCATCAAAGCTTCACCTGTCACATGTTTTCCATAATTTTCCAGCACAACTTTGGGAATCTCCATTTGGGCCTTCTTTAGATTTACCAACCAGCTCTACATCGTCTAGCTTTTGGGTTTGGGGTGGAGACCTAAAGCCAATTTTAAATTTAGAATACAAATTATTTACTTTGCATTTATAAATGTAGCAGACAGTTACAGACACAAGGAGGAAACTAAACTATTAACTAAGGTTCCTGGTTAGTTTTAGGCATCCAAAAATGACTCAAGAAATTATTTATTTGCATAAAATTTGACAGATATATATATCAGTAAAATGCACAGTGGGGGAAATAAGTATTTGACCCCTTGCTGATTTTGCAGGTTTGCCCACTTACAAAGAATGCTTATTTTTCCTCATCAGATGGTTATAAATTTTTATAAATTCACATGATATGATTTTCTGGAATTTTCTTTGGGATTCTGTCTTTCACTGTTAGAATGTACATATGATTAAAGTTATAGATCGTTGCATTCTTTGTAAGTGGTGCAAACCTGCAAAATCAGCAAGGGGTCAAATACTTATTTCCCCCACTGAATAGATTTTTTACTATAATAAAAATAAAATAAATACTTTAAATATATCACTTAAAAGGATCTTTAAAACAAAGGTGAACCAGAGTGGTTTCCTATCTCTTTTGCAATTCCTACCGTTGTGCAGCGGGACATGAAGTGCACACTCACTGTTAGGGTAAAGCGTCGTAATAATCTCTTGATTCTTTATCGACAGTTTGCCCTGAGATTACTAGACAAACATACACAACAACAGATCAAAACCGGGGAGGGGGGCCCTGCTGGAAACGAACAATAAGAGGAGAGACGATTGGCCCACACTCTGCAGGTCCCCAATTACCGACACAAATTTGTGTCTGGGCCTCGGAAACGAACCAGATTTGGTCTCAATGAAGATTAGAAAACAGAATTCCCGCTGCGAGCGACTCGTTTTTCTTCTTTTCTAATCCAGAGATTTCCCCCACCCCTGAAACCCTGATAACAAAAGGCAGGGAGGAGGTTTTTGTCTTTTGTTTCATCATCCCCAGCATCTATAATGCAGTAAACTCAAGTTTTTTGCTCTGAGGGCGAGGTTTGGCAGCTCTGGAGCTCTTTTTATTTTTTTTGTTGTTCCTGATGCTCACACTTGCTGTTGTGCTGCCAGACACACAAACTGAGCTCAGACATCGTGTCCTTGGCTGAAAAAAGAGATTCTGCCTTCGCCCTGAGGCCCCGACTCCTCTGTCTGCGGCATCTTAACCTTAAGCAAAGGAGTCTGGAAAATGCCCGACAGCTTCTTTCTTTTTGAAACATTTTTATTTATATATTTATTTATTTCTTACCTTGTCCTGTTCAGCATTAAGGCAGCGGAACTGAAATCTAAGTATTCTGAGTGCTATGCTGAACAAAATCTGCTTTGCCAAGGGAGGCTTTGTCAGTGAGAAGCCCCCCTCTATTACCCAAAACTGTTTTAATTTATTCTTTTTTTGTTACCAAACTTACATGTGTCCAATAATGCTTAACCTGACAGAGGGACAGGGAACAAAGAAGAGCAGTGGAAAGGAAAAAGATCCTTTAGACAGAAAGAAAAGGGAAATAACTAACTAACTAACTAACTAGCTAGCTAGCTAGCTAGCTAAATAACTAACTAACTAACTAACTAACTAACTAACTAACTAACCAACCAACCAACCAACCAACCAACCAACCAACCAACCAACCAACCAACCAACCAACC
>JABUIW010043589.1:0-14563 GCA_013363375.1 Menidia beryllina
CCCACATTTATTCACCACCTGAACCAGCTTTAGCTTCAGATCTGAGGTCCGTTTGCACAACACAACACACAGCATACGAGGGGATCAGAATGATTAATAAGAAGCTTATGGCGGCTCAAACAAGGACGCTTAAAGAACGAGCTTCTCAACGATGATCATGACCTCGTTTGGCCACTAAATAAAAACTGAAAGCATCTCTCCAGTAGATATTCTGTTAGTGTTTCTGTGTATAGGTCTGAGCTACATCAGGCTGGAAGCTACAGCGTTTTGCTCTGCAGAATCCGAACCAGAACTAGAACCAAAACTAGAACCAGACGTTTTACAGCTAAGGCTGATTCACAACAACAACAAGTTTAATTTGACATCCACCGTATTGTTTGATACATAAATATAAGAGTTCTCCTCACAGATCAAACTGTTTATGCAGGTCTGAAACGCAGCTTTAGACTATAAAGCTCACAGAGAGCTTTACAATGGGAAGGTCAAAGGTCAGATATGTTTGTATTTATATACAGATCCAGGAGGTTAAACAACATACTGATTTCGGAAAAAAAAAAAAATTCAGACTATTTGATTAAATTTAAGTATTCAAACTGGATGGTTTTCGGTTTTATCTGAATGGCAGCTCACAGCTGCTCACTAGTACTAGTACTGTATATTTTTACACACATATACATCCAACAGAAGCACAGTTCGGACGTGTTTTTGTTATTTTTTAGGTTTTAGGTAATTCTGTTTATCCAGAAATGAACTGTAAGAATGCTACATTCAGCTGGAATTTTCAAGGGAGCTCCTTCTTTTGTCCTACTTACAAACTGGATCAACACAAGGTGACACAGAGCCCCAAAAAAAACAACCTGTGGACCTACACGGCATCGGGTAGGTAACTCCAATAAATCGGCTCCAGATTTCTGCTTTTTCTCTCTTTATAAAAACAATAAAAAGTAAGTAACTCAGCTGATATCAGTTCAGGCACAGGATATGGAGATATTTACGGTCTGCATAGATCAGTGAAATACACAAACCCACATTCACAGAAGAGGCTCGTCCTGTCGTCTGGCCTTTAATGTCCCTGTTTCTGTGTTAGGACGTGGAGAAATAAGGAGTTTGTGGGGCGGAGTGAATGACGGAATAGAGACAGAAGTGTGTGAGTGTTCAGGAGGGCAGGGGGGACGGGACTCTGTTGGAGGGTTCGGGCTCCAGCTCAAAGCTGATGTTGACGAAGGAGGCCGCCGCCCCTTCAGGCTCCGCCCCCCCCGCCGCCGGGGGGCCGTCCGCCTCGCCGCGGCGCCCGGCCGAAAACTGACGCTCCGCCTCCTCCGACAGACGGTTCTCCTCCTCCTCCTCCTCCTCCTGCAGGAAGAGAGCAGCGGGCAACATTTTAGGTTAACCCGAGTTTTGATTCCTGTAAACGTCAAACAAGGAGCGTCTCCCTTTTTTTAGCCAACGCCAAGAAATCAGAATCAGAAATACTTTAAGAATCCCAGAGGGAAATGATTTTTTGTTACCAACTCCAGATATACAACAGCATATACAGTTGGGGAAATAAATATTTGAGCCCTTGCTGATTTTGCAGGTTTGCCCACTTACAAAGAATGCAACGATCTATAACTTTAATCATATGTACATTCTAACAGTGAAAGACAGAATCCCAAAGAAAATTCCAGAAAATCACATCATATGAATTTATAAAAATTGATAACCATCTGATGAGGAAAAATAAGCATTCTTTGTAAGTGGGCAAACCTGCAAAATCAGCAAGGGGTCAAATACTTATTCCCCCACTGTATATATATATAACATTACACACAAAAATATAAATAAACATATACATATATATACAGATCTAAAATAAGTGATAATGATAATGTGTAGAAGAATAAATAAATGGCAATAATTTAGTAAGAATTACAGGGGGGGGGGGTGTCCTACCTCTTTCTTAATGCGGTAGTACTCATCTATTGCATACTGGTACTTTGGAGTGGTGATGCCAAACAGAGAGGCGAGTCTCTCTCCCATGTAGTCGCACACTGCAGCAAAAAACAGTTGAACACATTTATTATGAAATTCAGATCACCTCTCAGACTGGGCAGACCAGGCCAACAAAGCTCAGCTCAACAGAAACAGCAGTAGGAAAACACCTGGGTTGTTTTGTGAATATCTAGCAAATCTATTTATTTAGCCAATCATGAACAAGCAAGTGAAAACTCAAACAGTCCACAGAACTTGCACATCATCACAAACAAAGTAAAAAACTAAAATTATATAAAAAAAACAATATGTTTAAAGATAATTCCTTCTTAATATAAAAAGATGTGTGAAACTGTTCATATTTGGTTCGATATCGCGTAGACATAAGCATTACATTTATGTCTGACCTTTTATGTTTGTCATAAAAAAGGAAAGTATAGTTTCATATTAATGCACAAGGCTTATTCTAGTTTTGTTCACTGGTGGCAGTAATGCCACGTCATCACAAACTAGGAGAGCAAAAATAAACAAGAAGCTCCTGCTGTTGAACAAACAAACCATCAGAAACTTTAAGTTCATATTCTTATAAATGTATGTGCACTCTGGCTTGTTCAGTTAGATTAAAGAAACATTTGAGACTATCTCACCTGAGACGGTGGAGGTGGCCATTCTCCACATGTGGAACCAAACGTAAGGACCCCAGGTCAGTTTGGACTGAGTAGATAAATGACAAAACATAATTACATTTAAGAGCACTTTTAAATATTACTAAATGTATATTACATGTCCACCAGATAATAAAAAGCTTTTTTCTTCTTCTTAAATGCAAGTAAATAGAATCTGAGATTATGTGAGAGCAAGCACTTCTATGTTACTGCAACATCTTTCAATATCTATAAGATTTAGTTTGAATTTAATCTACAAAAGCTTTTCTATGTTAGCAATAATGAAAAGAAAGTGTCTTTAATGTACATTTAAACATAAGTAAATTATGTAAACAAAGATTTTATTAACAATAAACCAAAAATTAGCAAACCTGAATTATTTAAACTTTTACTTTTAAGTCTAAAGAATGTACGCACTGAAGAAACAAAAGGCGGGAAACATCATGGGTGCAAAAGAGAAATCAGGCTAACCAAACATGCTGAAAGTAATTTGTTTGGTTTAAAGATTGGACATGAGAAGAGCCCCTCAGAGAAGCAGAGTCTCAGAGGTAAAGCTGTTCTGCGATCTGCATCTACTAACTCAGCCATTCCACAACTTTTCTCAACATAAAATGAGTAATATTCATGATTAAACTAATAACCTTAGCCTACCGTATCAACTGTGGTGGCCTCTTCTTTCACGGGCTCCTCCTCCTCTTCCTCCTCATCTGTGCTGAACTCCTCCATCGTCTCTCCACTGGCAAAGTGGATGGTCCTGCGAGGCACTTTGACCTTCCCTTGCCTCCCCGTGGTCTCCATAATCTCCACCGTCTCAAAATCACCTGCAGCCTGAGAAAGTCACCAACAAAAATATTTATCTTTAATAAAGGTTTTTCATGGTTGTAGAACAACCTGGCTACCCTAAAACTACCAATGTTATTTATTTAAAGCTTCTAATTTAGTGCCTATGGGCCATTTTATTAAGTCACTAGATAGTTTTAGTAATTTCTCCCTATTAACCATACTTATTTAAAAGCAATTGGTAATGACAAACTTCCACCAGATGTGGTAGTTAAAGGAAAAAGTTATGGTATGTGGCTGTAAAACATTCAACCAGTTTGGAACTGCACAGGAGATCCACAAGGCTAAAATCCCTGTTATTTAAACTGATGAATGCTCATCACAGTGTCATTATTTCTGAACATGGTTCTATTTGTATTTGTTGTCAAACAATTTTAACATTTTATTTCATACAAGAAGTCACTTTAGTGGATTATAAAGTGGGACAATTTTTCATCAAGAGTTCAAATGTTAAGTTGTACAGTTGTAAATTATTCCCAGACTACATTTGAATAAAGCACTCAAGAAAATAGTGAATAAGTAAAGGCTGATTTAATCTGGTTTAATGGGGAGGGAAGGGCTTCAGGGGGAGTTGACAGGCTTTACTATGAGGAAAACGTTTGAGGAAATCATTGCACTAAACGACCAAAGAATTCCAGTAAACTTATTTTAGCTACGAGGTGTTTGTTAGCCGTTAGCCTTAAAGACAAGGAAGTAACTGTCGAACAACCTTATAAAACTACTTTCTGGTTTTCCAAGTTTACTAAAAATGAGAGATGGTTCATTTGTAGCCACTTACCTTTTCGGTTTCCATAGTTTGACCCAATGAAACGTTCACATTAGTCAAATACAACGACAAATCTGCCATCTCAGTCGTTTCATCCGCTTGACTGCGACCGTTGGAGTGTGTTCCGGTACAGAGTTAAACTTCCGGTCTGTTTTCACAACAAAAGCCTCATTTTCGCCAATCTTTTTGGGGGCACAAACAAAACGCCAGAACTAATTTTACACTTAGAATTAAACTAAATTGGTGCACATCTCAATCAAAAGATAGTTTCGAGTCATATGATCTGTTTTATCCATTTGAGATATTTTTCAGCTCTTTTGGTAACTGCTAAAACTCATATATTATGTAGGATGTAGTATGTTTTTTATAGATAAAATATAATCAAAATTCTAGCTAATTTTAATCAAACTCTAATCCTTCTAAATAAAATGCAACTAAGGAAAATATACCTTTTTTGTCAAAGTTTTGACTCTATGAAGATGTCACAAGTCTCAGATATCCATTATTTAAAAAGAGTTCAATCATTTTACGGATATACGTGGATAAATACAAATGTGAAGTCAAGAAATAAAGAAATTATTACTGAAAAGACAGAACAAAGAAACAAAACGTTAATAGCATTAATTCTAACTGAAAAAGCCAATACAATTGGCACAGTTCAGTGAGTTTTACTGCTTACATTTCCCTAGGTTTTTTGTTTAGTGTTGTGTTAATATTCTTAATTATTATCTTATTTTAACTTTTTATTATTATTATTAGTAAACACATTAAGTTACACATCAAATACACATTATTAGTATACACAGCAGTAGATAATTTAACTGGCCAACGGTTTGTAACCGTTTGTAACGGCTGGAAGTTTAAGCTTTATTTTAAAGTTAGCCAAAGGAAGCTGTTCGCCGTGTGAGTGCGGGACTTGATGGTCGTAGTAGAGGAAGAAGGAGCCTCTGGTTGTGTTTTGGTCCAGAGGAGTCGACCTCGGTCACGAAAATGACAGCCAAGAAGTCTGGCTCACGGCTGGAGACCGAGATAGAGCGGTGCCGCTCGGACTGCCAGTGGGACAAGATACCGGAGCTGGTTCGCCAACTGTCCGCTAAATTAATCTCCAACGGTAGGTAACGTGCGGGGGCTCGCGCCGCTCTTTCATCGGGAGTTGGAGGCCTTCCTCCCGGCCCCAGTCCTCGGAGCTTCCTGACCGGCCGGAGCCGGGACCAGGAGCTGTCAGCACGGTTCCCAAATCAGAATCCCTTAACTAGTCGAAGTCAAGAAAATTTACCGGTCCTTTAACGGAAAATGTCTCTGCTTTCGGGTGGTTTGTAGCGTGCACGTTCCCATACGTTAAGTGTTATGGTGGGTCACCGTGAGGCTGAACCCAGTAAGAGATCCATCCCTGGGTGAGTGTTGTTCTACATGTGTGACACCTATTGGGGTTTTGTGGATCGTTGATGTGTAAGATGACAAACATGGCCGTGTTAAAACAAGAAAAATAACCAGTGTCACCTATATGTCTTCGCATCCCATTGTTTTGATTGAGTGCTAACTGGGATGCTAACTGATGCTAGCACGCCAAACAGTTCAGGGTTTTACTGAATGTGGGTAAACAATGTGGGGCTTTTCACCAGACCCTTATTTCAAGGAAGCTTTGGTCTTAATCGTGTACCTTGATATTTTGTCCTGGAAACTAACACATTTTCCACAACCCAAAGGGAATGATTGGTCCTGCAGATACACGCTAACTGTCAAACTATGACAGATATTTCAGAAATGTTAAACTCGTCATGAAGTCATTGCTGATTACGTGAGATTTGGTCTTATCAACGACTTAATAACTAGTTTAACTCTGAATTAAAGTTAGATCTGGCCTAGTTGCTTTCGTTGCCAGAGGCTTTATGTTTGATGTAAATAAATATGTTTCTGTCTTTATCCTGATATTACTAATTGGGACAGAATCACCTGATACACTTCAAAATAATCAAATATTTATAGTGTTGGTAAAACGTCCAGCTCTGTCCCGGACCAATTTTCATCACCATGAATATGCTGCTGCCAAGTTTGTTATTAATACCAGCCTCTGGAGAAATACTCCACTTGCTGAGAGATTTCTTTCCCCATAAATTAGAGGAAAACCTTTAGAGGTCTGTGGGCAGACAAGGAAACTGATTAAGGAAAGTGCCCCTGTAAATTTCACATTTGAATTAGGATAAAAGAGAATTTTTGGTCTTGATTTTCCAAGTCAGAAATAACTGTCTAACATGTTTGTTTTTTTAATCTGCTGATAATGCTTTACTACTTTATCCTATTTCAGTTTCAAATAAAACTGTCCACATGAGTCTGTGTCAGCTTTAAACTGAGCAAATCTACAGAGATATAGATGGAGCTTTGTGTAAGATCTATCACCTTAAAACACGTAGTAAAAAAGTGTCATGGGCATTAAAATATTGCGCATAGGCCAAGAAGACAATGGCCATAACTTACAAGCTCTTGTTAAGCCACAAAAACAAAAAGGAATTTGGCATTTACATTTAAAAAGCAACAAAAAACAATAATATTCAAAGATATTTCAACATAACAATGGTCATCGTATGATAGGCTAAATAGGTTAGAATAAGTTATTTGGTCTAATTGGTCTGTAACAGAAATTTGTGATATTTTATGACCAGAAAAGTTTGAAATATTAGTGTAGATTTTTACTGGGATTTAGTGAACAGAATTACAGGACATTTAAGTCTTTGAATATCTACACAAACATTCCCGTGACTGAGAAGCTTGTGTATAATACGGGCTGGTATGTGTGCACGCAAAGCAGCCGTTCTGTGTTTGAAGATTTCCGTCTGTAATTATTGGCCGGGCAACCCTTAAAGAGGCATTTTTACTTTTCGATTGGCTTTGCTTTAGTTATTTGATCACAGATTTATTTGACCATGTGTAGATATTTGTAACTATATTTAGTTTAGATCATTTGGTTTGGTGTCGGACTGATAAATGCAATACTGGGCTATCCCTCTTTTCTTTATATGTGCTCAGCTTCCAAGCAGTCAGATGTTCTGTAATCTTTTAAAGTGGTCTTGAATAACACGTCCAAGGTTTAAGAATAGGAACCTGTCTGACAGGGTTCAGCCTGTCTTGGAGAATGAAGGCAAATATTAGCAAATATTGAAGTTTTTCCAAACAATTGCTTAAATTGGGTGTGGCTCCAAGGCTTTCACAGCTCTATTGATTTAGTTTTAAATTAAAAAGTCTCTGCTGATGACCAATAAACCTAGTTCCCGGCTGATCTCATGGTTTTGGTGTTTTTGTGGGCAGATGATTTGGGTGAGCTGCTGTTGGGGGAATGCAAGCTCCAGACATACTTGAAGGAGAATCCCATCAAACAGGGAGCGAGTCCCCGAGGCCCCCGTCCCAAACTGGTGGAGGTCAGGAAGCATCTCACCGCTGCTCTGGACAGAGGAAACCTCAAGGTAACTCAGGAACCAGATGGATCATTCGCAGAATGACTAACCAACGAGTTCAAAATAACTGAAACTTTAATTTTTAATTTTTTTTTTCCAATGGTCCTCCAGGCCGACTATCTCCAGGAAGTTCGTTTGTTGATGGCCAAGCTCTGTTATGTGGAGGGAGAATACAGAGATGCTCTAGGTACCTCGGCCTGTTTGCTGGTTGACAATCTGTAACACTGGACGGGTTAATAAGTTACATAACTGTGTGGGTAATTGATATTTTTCCAGATCACTACAGCCGGGTGAACCTGGATGACATGCAGCTAGTGGGAGCTCCTGTGTACAGGTTGTCCATGATAGCAGAGGCTTATGCCACCAAAGGTACACACAGCCACCGTTTGTGTCTATGAGCTTCTTAATCTCGCCTTAATCTGAATCATACACTCTGTGTTGATTTCTGTAAAACTTCTTCTGTCCACATGGGGTCAGAACAGGGTTATTTTTAATGGAAACGTCAGTGAGTGTGGGTCTGAGAAGGAGAGGGATCCGGCAGCCTGGTTTTAAAAAACACTCATCATTAAAGGGGACATATTATGCAAAACCGAGTTTTTAATCATTTGATTGTGTACATTTGGGACTGTGGAGGGCCTATCAGCAGGCAAAGTGTGAAAAAAAATTACTCGGTCATGTTTTTGTGGGCCGCCTCAGTCTGAATCCAGGAGATAAATCAGGAGGTTTCAGGAGTGGGTAGTTTCTGACGTCATTAGCTCTAGCTCATTATAATATTCCAGCCTTTCACCTGCATGTTGCCCCCCACCTCAGCTTACTCCGCTTATTCAATTCAATTCAATTCAATTTTATTTATTAAGCGTCACATCACAACAACAGTTGTCTCACAGTGCTTTCCAAACCGACATGGTAGTGTGAGCGTTAGCATGGTAGCGTTAGCATGGTAGCGTTAGCATGGTAGCGTTAGCATGGTAGCGTTAGCGTGCCGACGTGGGCACACCTCCCTGAAGAAGTGGGTGGATTGCCTGTGTTCATTTGCATTTAAAGAGACAGGCACTCCAAAGCGAGCGCTCGGAACGGGGCTGTTTTGGCAGGGGGACTGAACTGCTATTGGGCTTCATCCTTATGGGATTTTGACCAAAGCTTGTCACAGACATTACATTAGGACACCAGGGAACTAGCTTAACTTGTTGAAATAGGGTATAATATGTCTCCTTTAAGAGAGAAGGATGCAAATGTTAAAAACTGTCGTCTGACTGACATCTGTGCCTCGTTGAGTTTGCTTTCCTTTCTCTCTGACCCTCCAGGTCTGTGTCTGGAGAAGGTCCCGGCTGCCTCTCCGTTGCTGTCCAGCCAGAACACGGGGTCTCCGTCCTCCGGCCGCAGCGCGACGGAGCGCGACCAGGACATCATCACCTGCTACGAGAAGTCCGGAGACATCGCTCTGCTTTACCTGCAGGAGGCAGAGAAGGTGTGTGTGTTAGACAGGATTAGACTCGTGGTCCACAGTTTCTCAGCAGATATCGTTTAAGTGCTCTGGACTCTGAATTGTTCAGTCAAAGTTGTCGGAGTGTGATTAAGGTCTGACTAATGTGCTGCTTGCCAAAGACAAACTTCTTTACTTGGAAAGCAGCAGACAGCATCCAATCTGTTGGTGTCCTTAGCTGGGCTGCTTTACCATTGAAGGGGCATTACATATTGGAATAATTTGGATTATTATTGGCTTCTTTTAATAGATAATCTTATGAAATATTATATAACTTCAAAGTTATGTGTGGTTCTTTTTGTTTAAACAAAAATAGTTTCCATGGAGGTTTGGCCAGCGTTTGCTTTGTTAACATGTGGAAGATATTGATTCATTTTTATTCTGTTTTTTTTTCCAGGCGTTATCAGCAGGGATTCAGAACCGCAGCCCAAAGCCTGGACCAGCGGCACAGGATCAGGAACTGGGCTACTTCCTGGAAACGGGCCTCCAGAGGGCCCACGTCATCCACTTCAAGAACGGGTGAGAGACGGAGGCAGGTGGTCTAACGACAGACAAGCTGGAGGTTCAAGACCCAAACCAGCCTCTCAGTGCTCCTGCTGCTTTTAAAATCGTATTTTTAAATAATAAGCACAAGTCATGAGATTCCCTTTGGAGTGGTGGTTTCACAGAGTTGAACTCAGTCCGTGTTAAGGCTGGAAGAAGCATCTACGTCTTCTCAAATGTCTAAAAACTGGTGAAATCTGCTTCCCACTGCCGCGTGGGAAAATAGAAAGAATTTATATTGAAAATGATACAAACGTTGTACAGTATTTTTAGTTATTGACACTTAGTAGATGAAGACAGGGATTTTCTACAAAGTATGTTCATCTGTCGCCATAGAAACCTGACGCGTGGCGTGGGCAGGTTTCGGGAGATTCTCCGAGCTGTGGAGACCAGAACCACCCAGAACCTTCGAATGGTGAGAAACTTCTCTGGAATGTGTCCAATCTGATGATGGTTTCACCTCCTTCAGGTTTCTCTCCTTCCATTTTAAAGCTAATATCTGTGAGGCCGTTTAACTGGAGGAACTCTTTCCCCATCAGTGTGTTAGTGGACTCAACATAACATAAGGATTTGAGTGGATCTTCATAAAATACTTATTTAGTGATACAACTTCATATTTACTGACTTGAAAGTGGAATCAATCTTATCTTTGTCCTGATAAGTTACTAAATTAGTAAGTTTCCCAAGATTTATAAAAATTCTTACCAGTTCTTACCAGTAAAAGGAGTTTATGTCTGTGTGCTGTAATCCAGGCTTCTCAGTTTATATTAAGGTGTAGTTTGTGTGAGTGAACTGGAATCGTTTTACACTTTCTTAACTAAATAATCACATTCTTTTGCTAAAATAAAACTTCCAAAAAGAGTGAAACAAGATCAGAGTGGACCTTTTTTTGTTTCTGGAGAAGAAAGCCTCCCAAACAGCTTGTAGAGCTTAAGGTTTGGTTCAGATTTTGGGTTTGTTTTGGGCCTAAAACGTCTGACTGATACGAACATGGCTTTGGTCTATAACGTGTGTTTTTTGTGTTCAGACCATTGCCAGACAGCTGGCAGAGATCCTGCTCAGAGGAATGTGTGAACAGAGTTACTGGTCTCCTCTGGAGGACCCGCCCACAGTGTCACCGCTGGACGATCCCACACGGCAAGGACACACTCTCAGCAAGAACTACAGCCTGAGCCGACGTCCGCGGCTTTACTCAGGAGAGAAGTAAGGGGCCTCTGGGGAAATCAGTATATGTATGATCATTTTCTTTTCTATTCTATTTCTTTTCTATTTTATTCTCTCTGGTAAATTTCCACAATTGAGTATTTAAAAGGTATTTTCCTCCTTCAAGGTCTAAGAGAAGTCCTCATATTTTGTCTAATTCTTGAGGATTGTTTAATACAGATGCATAATGAAGGGCAGACTTTAGGTCTCATTTTAGGATGGAGGGCAGACTTAAGGTCCCATTTTAGGATGGAGGGCAGACTTTAGGTCTCATTTTAGGATGGAGGGCAGACTTTAGGCCTCATTTTAGGATGGAGGGCAGACTTTAGGTCTCATTTTAGGATGGAGGACAGACTTTAGGTCTCTTTTTAGGATGGAGGACAGACTTTAGGTCTCATTTTAGGATGGAGGGCAGACTTTAGGCCTCATTTCAGACTCAGACTGGTATAAAAGGGCAACGCTGGAATTACTATGGTCAACAGCAAAAAAATCACATCAGCTCCCAGTGTGCTTTTCCTGCATTTGACCTGTTCTCTGGTTCCCTGTCTGACTCCTCTCCTCTGTTTTAGTCTGTTTTGCCCTCAGGAGAACACGGAGGAGGCTCTGCTGCTGCTGCTCATCAGCGAGTCCATGGTGAGTGAGCTCCAGACGTTCGACTCGCCCTCCGTTTTCAGTTCAAATATCGACGTTTGTGTGTTTCAGGCCAACCGTGACGCGGTCCTGAGCAGGATCCCCGAACACAACAACGACCGGATCATCAGCCTGCAGTCTGCCTCTGTGGTGTACGACCTGCTGACCATCGCTCTGGGCAGGAGGGGGCAGTACGAGATGCTGTCAGAGGTGAGTGTCCCCCCGGGATTCCCACAGGGAATTACAGCTGGACATAACTGGAAATGCACAACAATACCTCTTTCTTATATTCAATGTATGTCTGCTGTTGCCCAGTCTTGTACTTTATATGTCTGTATGGTATTGTATAGGTGTAATTTACGTGTACAGTGAACCTTCGTTTTTCGCGGGGTTACATTCCAAAAAGAACCCGTGATAGGCGAAATCCGTGAAGTAGTAAACTTTATTTTTTTACAATTATTAAACAATGAAATGCTCCATAATACATTTAAACCAAAGAACAAAACCTTTTTACAGGCCCAAGCATTTGTTTAACAATTAAAAGTACGGTATAAACGATTTATTTCGATTTTTTTATAAATAACTACTGTACTGTAAAATACAAATTTTAATTATCAATACAAACCGAAGGCTTCAAATTGCGGAGATCAGCACCAGCCGATCCTTGTTAAAACTAGTCCTGTTATTTTCCTCCTTCTTTATGGAACCAACGGAAGATTCATTAATCCCGCAATGGCGACCTAAAGCCGCATAGCTGCTACCTTCCTTTAGCGTGTCCAGAGGTTTGACTTTTTCTGCGATAGTTAGCTTCTTCATCTGCCTTTCGGGCCCGACCGCAAGTGCCTTTGTAAGTGCAGGACGTTTTGTCAACATTACAGGTTTTAGAGAATTAGCTAACTTAAATTTAGCAAGCAGGTAGAGAACAAGCTGTTTAGCCTATCAGAATGCAGAACACAATGCGTGATGCAAATCCGTGAAGCAGCGAGACCGTGAAAGGTGATTAAGCGAGGGTTCACTGTACTGTCTTTGTCTAACTGTCTATGTCCACACCTAAAGTCGATGTCAATGTCTGCATGGGAAAGTAAGAAACGCAATTTCAATTCTTTTTATGACCAGCGCATGTAAAGAAATTGACAATTAAACCTACTTGACTTGACTTGACTTGAGCTGTCTCTAGGAGTTTCCCCCAGAAATCGGTTGTTCTCGGAGTAGTTGTGGTAAATGTCCCGTCTCCCTGTTGTCCCCAGTGTTTGGAAAGAGCCATGAAGTTTGCCTTTGAGGAGTTCCACCTGTGGTACCAGCTGGCCTTGTCCCTGATGGCGGCGGGGAAATCGGCTCGTGCCGTGAAGGTCTTAAAGGAGTGCATCCGGCTGAAGCCCGACGACCCCACCATCCCCCTGCTGGCCGTCAAGCTGTGCATCGGGCCGCTGCACTGGGTGAGGCCCAAACCTCGCTCCTTACCTCAGACCCTCCTAGGGGTGGGACGGTTCACAAAATCCACGGTTCGGTTCGGTTCACGGTTTCGTGGTCACGGTTTTCGGTTCGGTGTATATGTTGATTGTTAGGAAAATCTATGATGTCTTGTATAGTCAGGTTAAAACTGAAAGAAAAAAGCAGTCTGAGATTTGATACATTATTGTGACAGTCTGAGGTTAAAAGTTGGTGAGATTCTGGCATTGCAAGCGAGGAAAGACCTAGAAACTGCTGTTGGCGCGTCAGATTTTTATCGGCTACGCTGCTTCGCTTCTTCTTCTTGTTTCCTACTGGTGGTTGGCTTTGGGCGCAGTAGCGCCCCCTTCTGCTCTGGAGTGAACTCGCTTCCCTCTGAGAAAAAGGAGCAGCGTGAACCGAACGCAACACACGCGAATCGAACCGAGACAGTCGAACCCAACGGTTCAGACGGTTTTCAGAAACCGTCCCATCCCTAATAAAGGTTGTCGATCCCAATAAAGCTGCCGCACCAACTCTGCTGCTTCTCTCTGCCTCTTTTTTTATGTCTCTGCTGCCGCGATTCAGCTGGACGAAGGGGAGAACTTTGCGAAGATGGTGATCGATATGGGAGAGAAAGCAGCTGAATTCAGAGCCAAAGGCTTTTTGGCCATCGGGCTGGTCTACAGCCTTAAAGCTACAGACGGTACGTTTCTGGCTTCATTCCTCTCATTTGGCACAATGTTTTCTCAAGTTTTCTACCAGCACATTTAGTATTTAGTACAAGTATTTACTCATCAAGGACTCAGAAAACATGAATTGTTTTGTTGTTTAAAGCCTTTTTTGACCTGCGATATGTGGGGAAAAAGCAACATGAAGGCAGTTATGTGTTCTGACGTGTGATTGTTTTTGGTTTTGTCCGCAGCGTCCTTAAGGGGGAAGCAGGAGGACTACCAGAGGAAAGCTTTGGGAGCCTTTCAAAGGTTTTGACTCAGCTTGCATTGACATTATTTAACCATAATAATGTGATTAATGTGTGGATGTGTTTAAATGACCTCTGCTGTGATTGATGTTTTATTCTGGTTTGTGTGATACCTCTGAACATTTTCTGCTGCACTGACCTGGTTTCCCCACAGGGCTCTTTAAAGTTTAATCCAGAGCTATTGCATTTTTCATTCAGCATGTTTGAACACAGCCTCTCCCTCTGTAGAGCTCAGAGTCTGTCTCCCACTGACCATCTCGCTGCCTTCTACCTGGCCCTGCAGCTGGCTGTTTCCAGACAGGTAACGCCACATGAAACCGTATTTTAGACGTGAAATCCAGCCGGTGACAATCAACCGTCCCCCGTTTGAAACGACGCGTCTCCTCCCGGCTGTAGAGAAACGTGTAGCTGGTGTGTGTGTTTGGTTGTAGATCCCCGAGGCCTTAGGTTATGTCCGACAGGCGCTGCAGCTCCAGGGGGACGACGTGCATTCCCTCCACCTCCTGGCGCTGCTGCTCTCCGCCCAGAAACACTACCACGACGCCCTGAACATCATCGAGATGGCCCTGTCCGAGTACCCCGAGAACTTCAAGTGAGCCCCAC
>JABUIW010043594.1:9509-51470 GCA_013363375.1 Menidia beryllina
ACACACACACACACACACACACACACACACACATTCACACACAGCGTGTCCATACAACCACAAAAACACAGTCTGTTTCTCCACAGTGTCTCTTTCCTCCCCCACTGGTTTGGACTTTGATTATGTGAGAACAGCAGAATGCAAGAAGCACTAAGGGACAAAGATAGTTGAGAGAATATTATTCAATATGACAACAGAATTTGCTTTTGACTGCTCTGCTTTAGCTTAAATTCAGCTGGCAAAACTAAGGAGTGAGGACAGGAAAAAAAGATAGGGAAGATAGGGATAGACAGAGGAACACATGCAGTGATAGAACCGATACAGCCACTTTATTTCTCTTTAGTTTTGTTTCACCTTTTTTTAGTCAACAAAATACCTAATTCCACTGTTTCCATTTCACCACTTTTTTTTTTTGTTTTTTGTTTGTGGTCACTTCAGTAGTCCCTGCTGCACTCTCTCTCCACTGCCTTTACATTGGTAAGATTTGCTGTGGGCTGGATTTCAACACTGTGTTAAAATTGTATTCAGTATGTTGTATTTCATAATAATCTTCAATTACAATCAGATTTGTATTCAAATTAGCATTTACAGCTGTCAACCCTTTTGCCAATTAACATTATGAGTGCTGTAAATTTACATAACATCTTCTGTTTCTTTCATACTTTAGTTTAAATGAATCCGAATTTGTTCTATGCTTACTTTAAATGTCTTCAAATTCTTACAATTAGTCACCAACAGACTATATACAACACTGCAGAAAAGTGAGGCAAAACCTCAGCTCAACTTGTTGAAACTTTGAGGTGAGGAATGGAAAACATTTCTTCTAAGGATGTCCCCTGAAAGTCATTAATACAGCTCAAGGCTGTCTTGTTTTTCGTCTTCTTGCTGCTAACTTGTCTCTTGCTCTTCTTCCCCTGACTGCCTGTGGTGGCCCATTTCAAATCCAAAGCCTGCTGTGCAGGACTGTATCCGAGTGCACATCCTCGAGGCCGTGGTATGTCCAGGCACTTCATATTTGCGGTCAATGTATTGCACTCTGCTAACGTTCCCTGCTTCCTGTCCTAATAATGTGACCTGGTAATCACTCATCCCAGCCTTGGCTCTCCATCCTTCTGACTAAAAAATATTGGAATGACCTCCTTAGCTCAGCTAGGGCCAAAAGGAGACGGAACTGTAGATGAAAATTAATCTCCTCAGGAACCTTTCTCATCCTGTAAATCTTTGCCTCTCTCTCTCCTCGTGTGCATCATGTACTCCCTTCATGTTATCCAAAGCTGTTTTTCTTGTCATCTGCAGAATTTAACCGATTTAGCTCATGGAAAAAACCCCAATATTTTTTTTTCTGTTCACTGATGGAGCAGTGCTTTCTTACAGGGATGCAACTATGGCCAGAGTTGTGTTTTGAACAACATCCAGAGCTTTGTCTTAAATCTTTGCCCCCTCCCATCAGCCACATCCACATCCAGCATGCTTTTGCATCCAGCTCGATGGCATTTGGAAAAGCTGCTAACTATAAACAACACTGCATTTTCTGCTTATTTGTCTTGTGTACCACTTGACCTTCAACTTCTCTTGCTCATGCTTTACTGCTCCTCAGAGTTTGCAGAGCTTTTTGTCACTATGGCTGTGTTGTGCATCTGCCATTTATACCCTCAACCGGAAGGCTAACTGTTAAGTTCCAATTGTATGAGTTTATGCTTTAACTCCTTGTATTACTCTTTGAAATAAAACCAGTAAATCTACAAACTTTTTTTTAAATCAATGATCTTATTAAATGTGTTGTTTTGTTTCAGGAGATTTAGTAGTGCTGTTATTAAGAAGAAAAACCCCAATCCTTTCAACAAAAACTTTGAACTGGCAGCTAAGAAAGTCAAGAAGCAGAGATTTGGTGAGGTGCAGACCTTCTCGTGGCTTTCTTTTATTCCTCCGTCTTTACTCTCTCTCACTCTCTCTGAGACCAATTAGAAATAGTTTATGGAGTACAGACATTTTGCTCACTAGGACTTCAATGTACACAGGCTGAGCTAGGAGACCTTTGGGAGAGGTTGTACAAACAGTCACTTTGCTGGTGCCCTGGTGACTCAAACAAGCAGGAAAAAAGAACAGAATTTGTAAAAGACACACAAGAGGAGAAAATGGCAGAAGGAGGGATAAATGGAGGAAAGTAGTCTTACGGACAAGGGCAAGTGGAATTAAAAGAGATGAAAAGCAGAGAAAGTTAAGTAAAACTGAAAGTGAGAGAAATCTGTGTGATCCCTTGGCACCCTCATCTTGCTCTTTCTGCCTCCATCCCTCTCACAATAAAAGCGACCGAGTCAACAGGTAAATGGTGTCATGTTTGACTCTCTGTCTTTATCACTTATATTCAGCTCCCTCCTGCTGTGGCAGTTCTTTGGATTTGATTCAGCTTTCCCTACAGGTATCAGGGTTAAGTACAAAGGTCTTAGATGTTATTAAGTTGCACTGAGAGAATCCTTGAATGCAGTCATGTAAAAAGAAAACTAGTCCCTCATTCCATTTCACCTTTTGTTATTTATTTATTTTTAATTTCTCTGTATATCAGACTTTGCATGTTGTCCCCGTTTATGTGTTGTTCCCTCCAGGAACGCTCTCTTGCTATCACCATCCAAAAACAGAAATGTTTGGTTATATTATAATTCCAAACTGCCAATAGGAGGGAGTGCGAGTGTGTGGTTGTTTATCTCTGTGTGGCCCTGTGATGGACTGGCGACCTGTCTGAAGGTACCCCACTTCTGGTCCATCCCAGTAAGTTCGTTCCGATTATAGAACTTGGAGTGAACTTGCCAGGAGGGGCCACACCTTGGATGTCCAGTAACTGTTTTGAAAGTATAAAGAATATGAATAATCAGTCCCACTGTGGAACGAACAGAATGACGGCATTTTTTTTAAATGGCCTCATAGCTCTTATTGTATGGACAGAAAGCAATAATTGCTATGCTAAGATCATTGCTGACGCATCTCCTCCTTCAACATACATGACGCAGAAGCTGTCTGCTGTGTCCTTAATGCTCTCGTCCCAATGAGAGCATTAAGGATTTAGCTTGTTTTTCCTACACTGGTTCTGCATTTTGGTATTTATTTTGTGAATGCAACATTGTGTGCTGTGTTGTCATTCATCTAAGGTTGTACTACGCTCATGAACATTACAATGACAAGAGATTTCGTCATGTTTGATTATATTGCTTTGATACAGAAAGCCTCAGATTGTGATGGATGTTCTTTCATTTTCAGATGCATCGATTTCTCAGTCTAAACACAACTCACAGCTAGACAAGATGATAACATTGATATCAGGATCAGCAGATATTCTGTTAATTGTGCCCACAACAATTGAAGGAATTTCCATCAATACTTCTTTTTAAAGTGCTACTCGAGATTATCACATACAAAGCCCAAACACACTCTTGAATAATAGGATCCATTCTCCCCAGCTCTTTTTTCTGTTTAATGATGTCACGACTAAAATGTTAATTACAGCTAAAATGAGAGATGATTGTGAATATCAAACAGCAATTAGCATGTATCATCGTCACCATCATTACCGCCATTAGCTGCCGCAAAAGATGGAGGATTATTTACCAAACGTTGAAATGCTCATCAGTTGCTTATTCAGGACACGAAATGTTTTCGAGTAAGTGTGAGAAACAAAATCATTCCTCCTTAAATTTGCATAATCAATGTAGCTTAAAAACGTAACTATTGGGATGCCTAGAGCATGAAAACAACCACACTGTGTGCTCACTGAAAAACAGCCCTTAGGCGTAGACACAAAAATGAGCCTAAATGTATGGACAATTTGTTTCTCAGAATTACTTAATAAAACCCAGGCACTGTGTTAAACATACACAGAATATACGTCCATATTTATGTCTCACATCCCAAACTAGCACTGAAACTATATTCCTCACATTAAGATCCTTCTTTGGTCTGAACAAGTCCCCTGACAACATTGTGATGTGTCTTTCAATCAAAACACCAAGGGGATTCTTTTTTACTTGGAATTATCGTTATCATGAAAGTATTTCCAATGTATTGTACATTATTTTATCTATTTTCTAATCCCTGATGTGGAATGCTTCCTTATACAAAGCCCCTTTTTAAAAATCGACCAATAACGATCAAAAAATTCCTTTATGAAGAAAAAAATTAACCATACTGCCAATTTCCTCATTACAGAAGGAGATTTATCACGTTGTCACACAGGAAGTCATGTGACAAGTAGGCAAAAAAAAGTTCAAGGACTTATAAGCTAACAATGAACCATCATTTCAATGGTAAATTCTATTAATTACATTTCCCAAATAAAACCTGAAGACAAATGCTGAAAAGACTGAATTAAAAACTTTCCATTTCTCACTTACCTTGCTGTACAAAGGAGCCATACACAAACCACATGGAGTTGTACAGAGTGGTTGAAGACACAGATCCCATAGGCAGCCGTGGTGGGTTGAGCCAGTTGAGCAAGTACACCAGGATACCAACGAGAAGCACAGTACCAGCAATGCACGCCCACAGTGACAAGTCGAAGGGTGCAAGGCAGGCAAACATGTCCACCGTGCGCTCGGCCTTGCGCAGCAGAACGCCCACTGAATAATCCATGTAGCGTGTGGTGAAGTCTACAACACTCTCCCGCTCAGGCGTGATGGTCAAAGCAGAGAGTCCCACATCAGCTCGCTGCAAAAGGCAGAGAGGAACAAAGTGATTCGACATAAGTCTTCTGTAAACAGACATGGATTAGGCCTTTTCATGTCAGACAGAAATGTTACTTTAAATATTGAGAAAATAAAAACATATATAAAGCACAAGTTAATAATAATCATCGCCCAAGTAGATCAGTTAATAGAAATATCAGTGTTAAATATCAGTGACTGAAGATAGAAAATCAAACTGAAATAACAAAGAACAGAATAACAAAAAAGCAAGCAAAGTATTAGATTTCTAAAGTGTCATGCTTAGTGATATCCCAAAATTCATTAACTATTCCTGCAGAGTTTACTTTACATGGCTGAGTACCTGCCTTGATATTTGACCTCTGGTTCATTCATTCATTAATTCACTGATTGTCTTTTTTTGCTGCATTTCCTTAACTGACACTTATACACTTTCACAACACTTGCCACTCTAAGATTTTTTGTGTGGAAACAAATTACTTAATTATTATTAATTATTTACGTGTAAAGAATAAGTATTAAGAAATTCTATGTGAGAGTATGTCAGCAAAGAAAAATAGGCTGATCTTAGTGTTAGTGCTGGAACAATGATGGCTAATTAAAATGTTGTCAGTCCCCAGTGCTTTGCTAGGAGCTAAAGACATCTGCCTGTACCATAACAGGGATTTAGGATGCGGATCTGTCTGTGTGCTTGTGTTGGAAAACTATACTCTTGACAGAAGGTGACAAACCTTGATGATGGGACTTTTTTTTGTCAGTGGACATATTTTAATAAGATAGGTAAATTTGTAGGCCAATGCCTGGTTACTATAGCTACTGCACACACACTACTCATGTGCTGCCTTTATTAGTGCCTCTCTACTGTGTTTTTAGACAAGCCTTTTGTAGTCACTGATAGGACATCAATATGAGCCACTTCCTCAATCAGTTGGTGGTACACGCTGTGTAAGGGTTTATCCTTTCATGATGGTCCTTGTTTACTCCTCTAGCCCTTGCTTGGTTTCAGCTGCCTGAGACATCCATTTAGCAGCTCACCACTGGGGGCTGTGTCTTCCTCCATCTTTTTCTTTTATCCTGCATAGTGATTCTCACAACGACCAGCCCCCAGCCTCCCATGTTTTGCTGCTGGGTCAGTCCCTTTAGTTGTGATCTGGTGCAATTTCGTACAATTTGGCCACTGTGATATCGTCAAATGGTTTATGAATACTTTCTGCATATCCTAGTGAGTGTGTCTGATGCAAATCCACTTCTCAGCTTGATGTTACTCATTATAGGATGGAGCTGATAATAGTCCTCTTCTTAAATTGCATCCATGGTCATGTGATGATCAGGGGACTCAGGCACATGCAGAGCACCAGTGGGGAAAGAGCATCCCCTTAGTAGAAGCCACACTCAATGTTAATTTTTACAGCTGAATATTAGAATGATCTTTTTAAAGTTTAAATGATATCCTAATGAAGACAGTCAAGTTTAAAACATTTATACCTATACCTTTCTTTCAGTTAATCCGAGTGGTGAAAAGAACTCAGTACATGGAATGAATGTTTCCAGGATGTCTCTTTGGATCACCCCCACTTACAGATTTTATGTCCCATATGCATGTAAAAGGGCACATTTTCAAAAAAGCCTTAACTTAGCATAAATAGTCATACACCACATATGAAGACTATAAAGAAAAGCCCTATGGGAGGCCTCTTGGTTGAGAGAGCGCGACAGTAATCCAGTACAGTGTGAATTTGGGTGTGCTAGCAGACATAATATGCCATCCTAACACAAGTACCCTGAAACTAGGAAATTGTACACTGAAGTCTAGGTTTTTGAAGAGAAAAACCCTGTAACTAATTGATGGGATCCAATATTGTATTTGGAGCTAATTATTTGCGTGGTTAGGCCATTGCTTCACAGAAAGCAGACTCCCGGCTCTAAGATGGACCAGTGACCTGCCTCTAGTGTACACAGGTCCACCTGTGACCCTACCAGGAATGAGCACTGTGGATGATAGATGGATGGACTTATCTGTGTGCACATAAATATGACTTATCCTTAAAGTGTTTCATTATAATTTGAATAGCAGTATAATCATTTTCCTGAACACAAAGAGTATCCAAGGTCAAGGGAAGGAGAGAACTATTTTAAGAATGGTCTGAAATGTAGCCAAAAGACAGTAATAAACTCAGGAAGAACCTCTGATGACTTTAAAAAAAATGAAGAGAAACAACAATGGCCTACGTTTAATCAACAAAACAAGGCAGCAGCTTGACAGTATTGTTAGAAGACATCAAAGGACAATGGAAAGATGCATATGAACACATTACATGCATGTTCACAGTGAGACATGCTTATTACAGACCACGTTTGTATCTTTGCTATGTAAATTTGGTCTTTGAGGTGCTTAATATGTAAATATCATTTTCCACTCCATGTTCAAAGTAAATTCTGTGCCATGGCAGTTTTTTGTGTGAAATATATTCAATAATTGTCAAAGAGGTTATATAGTTAGTATGATTTGTTTGTCTTGTTGCCTGACTGTTAGCAGGACCACAAAAGTAATGGTCGAATTTACATGAAAATCTTAAGATTTGAGAAATAAGACAAATGTATTAATGCCAATCTAGTGCCAGTGTGCACCTTCTGGGAAACAAAATAATAGTCTGATTCATATGATTAATTGGGACAAAAATTACACTTAATGATCAGTCAATGAAAAAAATGCCATTTGAAATCGTGATCTACCCAAGCCATTTTCACATCCCCAAAAAAAAAAAGGGTTTCCTCAAAAAGCTGTATCTTCCCCTACAAACATGTACAAATCATTCCTACTGCATGTAGTAATATGTTTTCTGTCGATGCCCAGAGGGCTTCTGTGTCCTCACAGAACAACTTCCTCAACAGCCTCTGCTTTGAACCAGTGTGTTGGATGACAATCTGAACTCTTTGAGTTTAAATGGGAACTTCCATATTTGATCTTTGTATGCTGTGAGCTGGTCGAATGCTGATTGGAAGAAAATCAGCTTGGGCCACCAACCGACAAGTTATATTTTGCATTTATGCATTTAGCAGATGCTTTTATCCAAAGTGACTTACAAAAAGAGGGTTTAACATTCAACTACCAAGTTCATAACAAAGACGAAAATGCACATAAAATATTGAACGGCACAGACAACAACTACACTGGATAGAATGTTAAACATATTTCACGTCTTTGTCTATTCATTCTGTCATGTCTGCTGTAGGGCACAGCTATAGCACTGTCAACATGCACCAAAAAAACAAAACAAAAAACAATCACCAACACAACCACTAGTAATCCACATCTCTCATTACTGTGTGCATGTGGGATTATTATTTAGCATAGGGGCAACTTAACAACATTGACAAAATCATTTAAAATTTAATAAGCTGCCTAACTGTCATTGGAGCAGTTTGTTACACAAGAGAGGACATTTATATAGTTTACGTACTTTTAGCAGACCTGTTTCTAAAAAAAGTTGAGTTAAATTTCAAACCGCATTGACTTAGAAAGGGATTTCCTTCTTTAAGGAAATCATGTTTCATGACTCTTCTGCTTTTAATGGAGTTCAAGTGTGTGCCAATAGTTAGCGGTTCAAAACTTAGAGGATCCTAGTTAATCAAATCATTTAAAAGCTGCTTTGTTTTCAATACTATCCAAAATTCTAATATCACACATTGTTTGAGGAAAGATCTCTCTTCCACTTGATGATGGCATAGCATCACAGTTTGTAACTTACTGCCTGAATGTTTTTACCTTTATTAAATAAGGCATTCTTATCCAAAATTACACAATGCTCCTTTTCATGCACATTGAGTGTGTTTGTGCACATCCAACCGTATTTGAGTGCACATAAATAAATCTTTGATTATGACTTTTTTCTCACCTTAAAGACAAGTTCACCCATCAGTCCATTCCACTGACCGTCGGGCTGCAAACTGCCATACTTGTGGTCAGGGGCCACATAGATCTCATATTTAAATCCAAGGTAGTTGGACAGAGCATCCAGCACATCGATGGAGAAGCCTTGGTACTTCTTTGGTTTTCCCAGCACATTCTCTGACACCATCACAAAGGGCTCCTCCTGGAGGGTGACAGGCAATCAGTTTGTTAGAAGATCAACTAAGGAAACATTCAAGACCCAAAGTTATTTGTGCATGCTTCAGATGCTGTCAAAGTAAGGAAAGAAATACAGAGTGATTTATTGGATTTTATTTTCAACCAGGCCGTATCAGATATACAGATTGATGAATTAGATCTGGAGAGGTCTTGAAGCCAAAAGTGGAAGTATCTCTACTCGACTTTTAAACACTGCCTCTTTTACAGGGTTTCAGATGGTCAAAAACCCTTGGAACATCTGGTCTGGATAATGTTTCTCAAAATATGATATGATATAATGTAATATACCTCTATTCTATATGCACCTCCTACAGGGGACCAATTTGTTTATCTTTTATGTTAAATATAAATAAATATAAAATATCTATATGTTAACCTCCTTAGTACCCTCTAACTTGGGGATGTGTTGTTAATCTCACATATGCATGTTTTCTTAAAGTCCCTGTACATGCCTTTATGTTTCCCACACTACAACTCCACCATGCTATTTTTAGTATTCACAAATGACAAAGAAAATGGAGACGTACGCATAGTTTTTTTTTTCAAAACTTTCTCACTCAGCTTTTTTTCTATTCACTGCAGAATCTAAATTTGATTACTTATTTAAATAAGAGGCTATTTAAAATTATCTATGAAAGTGCCATGTTAAAGATCAATAACCGGGCTGTGCTATTCAGCACATTTGATTATTAAACAGCTCATTTTCTAAATACCATTAGGATGACGACTTTATCGATATCTCTGTCACATGCAAAGGGCAGCCGACTGTCGAGGTTAAATGACATCCAACTGTGTTGGCATTTTAGAGAGACACAAGAACATAAGTGGAAGGGGGGAGGATTTTTTTTAATGGGGAAAAAAGCCCAAAAGAAAACCATATTAAAACTTTATGCATGCCATCACAGATAGGGTTTTTCCTCTCTTCGGCTGTCCACCATCCCTGTTTCTCTCCTCTTTCATAAATCTCTGCTGATAAGTGAAATGTAGTAGGCCTATATGTCTTGCAGATTTATGAGGGCTTGAGCATTATTGACTGGACACGGGCTGCATTTGAAGCACATGCATACGCACATGACATGCAAGCCATTCACTTGGCAGTTTCTAAGGCTTGCTAGCTGTGGCAGCTCAATAAGCTATTAGGCAGTGATAGGACATGCATGCCAAACCTGCTCCCAAGAATCCATCAGTCCAGGTTGGAACACCCACAAACATATGCAACCATACATACAGAGTGACCCTGTAAGTACCATCCATTAGATCTTTTTGGGTAGTTTCAACATTTTCAAACCAAAATCATACTAGGAAGCAAACATATTGTACACTTTGTAGGTATCTCTACATCCATCCATCCATTATCAATACCGCTTATTCCCTGTTGGGGTCGCGGGGGGAACTGGAGCCTATCCCAGTGGTCAACGGGCGAGAGGCAGGGTACACCCTGGACAGTCCATCGCAGGGCTACACACAGGACATACAAGGACAAACAACCACTCACACTCACATTCACTCCTAAGGGCAATTTCCCCAATCTCCAATCAACCTAACATGCAGGTTTTTGGACTGTGGGAGGAAGCCGGAGAACCCGGAGAGAACCCACGCAGACACAGGGAGAACATGCAAACTCCACCCAGAAAGGTCCTGGTTCGAACCCAGAACCCTCTTGCTGGGAGGCGACAGTGCTAACCACCACACCACCGTGCCGCCCGGTATCTCTACACTGGATGTCATATCTCAAAGGAGGTCATGTCTCCTCAATCTTATGTACAAAAGAGATAACAATCTCAATAAATTCATGTGACTACAATAAATGAAACCAGGGTGGTTCTATATGTTTACCAATTATAAAAAAGAGCAGATTTAATGATGATGAAAAACATAAGAAATTAGTCCCTCATCTGGAGAATTCAACTTAATTTCTTTCAAACTTAAACTTTTTCATGTATGCATGCTCTGCTCCTAGATACACTCAATCATCTGGACTAATATGTAAGCATTACATGCGGCACACAAGCAGCAGCAACAAACCAATGCAAGGCACTGCACATGAAATTTGAGATTGTAGCACAATTTGAGAAAATGTTTTTGGATGAAGGGCAATGATGGCCCAATAGATAAAAGCCCGTCACTGTCCTGCGGAGACTTTAATGCGTTTTTTTTAGACAGGTATCTTCTCAGGTTTTGTTTTGTTTTTTGCAATACCTGGCAGTTCTCTCTTTCACTTCCCTGTAGACCACAACAGTCTTTTCCTGAAGTTGACAAGATGAATGCCCTTGCTTGAGTGCTTTTGCTTTTTTAAGATGGTGGATGCTGGTGAAAATAATCTCTCTGAAACAATCCAACCAAGTATTTTTTTTTTAAAGAAAGCTGCCATACATACAGTTGCACAGAAATAGCTAACGATTAATGAAATCTGCTTTAAAGAGTCGATTCTGTCTTAACTTTAGAAGCAATGAGTCATATAAACATCTGACTATTTCCCACAGCTCACAGTTTGGTCTGGCTTTAAGCTTCTAGACTCAATCGATACCCACTCAATGGTTTCAATCCTGATTCTTTGTGACACTAATCTCTGTCTCTCACTTATTTTCTTTCAGTGTTGTTATTTTTCAGTCTTTTAAGTCTTGTTCCTTCTCTTTCTCACCACAGGCAATATATATTTCAGCATTTGTTCGTCCTTCTGTACTTTCCTGTCTTCAGATTCCTTTAAATGTTTGTTCAGGAAATCTAATTGTTTATCAATCCATCAAGGTTATACTTCAGACCTCAATATCCTGTAATCCCTATTCTCCTGCTTCCCATCTCTTCTTTGTCTTCCTCATACTGTTCCCAAAGCTAACTCCCATTTATCCTTTTGTTCTCACTAATTCTTTTGGTGCATGTTCACATTGCCTGCTCTTGACACGAAGCACTACATGTGATCTCAGTGCTTCTTGGATGGATCTGCAAATATAAAACTTGGAGGGAAAACAGACATTTTATACAAAGACAAATGAATAGTGTTTGGATAGGCTTCTTAAGTGGGACTGACAGTCATGTGTTGACTAGCAACGTGTTGAGCACTTTCATATCACTGGGTGGCTCAATCTTTAAAACTGATGTAAAACATGTTTCTAAAGCCTTTTCTGTCTCTCCAGAAGATTTGATTGTGTAATGTTATGAAAAATGTAATTTTCTCCGGTGTCTCTTTCAAGAAGATGAAGTATATGAACCCATAAACATCAGACAAGTAGCTCAGACTGAGACTGAATTGTAAAATCTGCAGCCTTTTCATTATTATTAGATGGCAAGCCACATTTTTTCCCCTTCATCTTTCTTCGACTTTGTGAAACATTTCTTAGGCTTTAGGTACTTGATTTTAGATTTTCTTTAGGGTGTATGCTTGCTTGACTTCAAACTTCTGATTCAATCCATTCAATTGAGAAGAATTGTTTGTCTGACACTAGAATATGTTTTTCTGTTGATGCAAACCAATGAGCACTGCGGGAGATCTACAGGAAATGTTAGACAGGCAGCACCAGGGGTCTAAATGACAGTGCTGTCAGACTTTTTTTTAAAGAGCCTTGTGTCAATTGCTCAGTACAGCTACTGACTGACTTTCAATAAAATAGGATGCCAAAGAGTTTAACCTTTCTTCTGATTTAGTTTCACAAACCCCAAAAAAGCTGCACACAAAAAATGGGCACTTAATACTATGTGAGTTCATGTGTGTGCTAATTCCGTGGTTTAAAACAGGGGGAATAAAGTCTTGTCTGAAACATTTCAGTTTCGGTCTCATTTTAACATTTCATATATTAATATTTCATAGGTCATAAAATAATAATTTTGACGTTGCCACTGCCATGCAACATCCATTTGATAATCAATACAGTGCCAGATAATCAATAGCGCTGATTTAAAACAAGTAGCCCTGATAGTGGAATTATCTAATTACAGATTTACTCAATAAATATTGAACGCTGTTAGAAAACAGACTAAATGCAATTTTAAAGTTAATGTATGTGTGTATTCACAGATGTTGCCTGCAGTTTCCCTCTGTGTGTCGCTGCAGAAGTGCTGCAGAGCTTACTAGCATAACACAACTCTGCTGCACCTCACAGACAGGCATGCTGAGGACAGAAACACCAAGGCAACAGATGAAAATCTCTTACATAAGGCCATTAATAAAGATTCACTTTATGCAGGCACAGTGACAGACAATCAGCAGGTTCCCTCCAACCATTCACACATAAAAAAGAACACAGTGCATCTCTGCATCACATGGATCATTTCGAATGGTTGCTAACTATTTCTCTCTTTAGGCCAATACCAGACATCAATTATCTGAGGATATATATAGAAAGAGCTGAGTAATTTTAAATGTGGTGAAGCAATGCAACACAGCACGTAAATGTGCACAACAGGACACCTTTTACCACCACTGAAGCTTAAAGATGGAGAAAGCACAGAGAGTGGATATTCAGAAACCTAAGCAACATCCTTTCTTTAGGAATGATGAAAATCAAAGGCTTTGAAATAAACTAGAGAGGGAAGAAGGATAGCCACAAAGATGTCTCGCATTTGTGTCTGTTTCTCACTTCAAAGACAGGATATGAAGAATTCACAGCAGTGAATCTTTAAAGCACTCATGGGATGGACTCAAATCAATGCTGCAGGCGAGACAGACGAAGCTGATGAGCAGGAGATCCACCGTCATAACGGAACCAATTGTCATCTAGCTATCAAATGTCTTCATGAAATGTCTTTAAGGAATTAATTTTTTTTAATAATAGCTTGGTTTAGCCCACTTTGGTATTACGTCATCTTTCCTTGACTTCTCTAAACAGCAGTCTTCCACTTTCATTGTATCATTTAATATGTCTCTTGCTGCATCTCAGCAGAGACGGACATGAATGGCTGGAAACTACATAAAGAAAACCCCTGATATGCAATTAAGCTTGTTGGTGACTGGATAGTCCACAAACAGCCCTGTAAACCAACAGGTTATCAAACAGGTGAAATTGATCTTTTTGTATGTGAACATCATTCAGAAAAAAGACATGCACTGATTAACACAATAGGCACCTACTCACCAGAACAGTGACGACTCGCAGCACAACTCCCCTCATGTTATTTTCCAATTTCCTGTCTGTCAGAGTACCGTTCAATCCATGAACTGGGTCCCATGTGGCTAGCTGTAGGCATCAACACAAAGAGACATCCAACGGTTAGATTTGTTGCGATCTTAGACACCGGGCTGGAATTTACAGTGCAAAATAGAAGAGGTCAAAAAGGCAAAGGTGTTTCAAGTTCAAAGTACATTAACCTCATAATTGTGTTTACTGTAGCTGCTAGCACTGAGAGTAGGTGTGCAGGGATGTTTGTCTCTGTGTGGCCCTGTCATGGTCCCTGCTTTTCACCAAATGTCATTCAATTTTGGCTCCAGCCTACTCTTGTCCAGGTCCCCCTTTTGACACTTGAACTGTGTGTCCAGTCAACTCTCATTTTATGGCAGTAGCCTTGTCCACACCAACACAAAAGTAGCGTCACAATAAAGTCTTTGAAATGATGATACATCATTGTTTTAGTTGGTCTGCATAGTGAAGCATTAACACAATAAAACCACTGACCCAAGACCATTACCATTTTTCTGCAATTCCTAAATTCATGAATCTATGAGAGTCGTATTTACTCTCAAATACAACTACAGGTTTTTCAGTTACTAACCTAAATATTTTCAGTGTATAAAATCATAACTACAGATGACAGTGAATTTGCTGTTTTTTAGATTTACATAACAAATTACAGTAAAACCTCTACTTATGATTGGCTAAACATACGAATTTTCCAACATACGAAGTGAAACACAATCAAATATTCGACTCGATCCGAATTAAATTTCCAACATACATACAGTACATGAGGTCGAGGTCAAAGAAAAAATATCTAAATATAGAAATTAAATGAAAATAAATTAGCTAAGTTAGTTTAAAGTTCAGTAAGTGAAAATTAGAGTAAGTTACGATACGTCCTGTAAGTCAGTCTCCACCCCTACCTAATGATTATTTCTTTATAATTTATTTCTCTCTTATATAATGCATTTGTTTTATTATTATGTGTAATTATCTGCAGTATTTAATAAGGAATTATCGTAGGTTTTTGGATGTGGAACAAATGATACGAATCACAGTGTATTCTTATGAGAATATTTGAACTAACATACGAATATTTTAACATACGAAGTAGGTCCCAGAGAGGTTCTAGTGTACTATGGTACTTCAGCAGAAAGAGAGGCTGTAGGAGAAAAAAAGGATTTTGCAGTCTGATAATCAAAGGGAAACACACCAACACAATGTGATACACATCACTCAGCATAATTTCTGATGGACAGAAACTGCACACCAGAAAAGCACATGACAGACTTTTGAGCTGAATAAGCAATAATCTTTTTTCTTAGGCCTGTTTGGTTTTAAAATTGAAGTCAATTCTGATAAAGTCACACTCGGGACCAATACTTGATCTATAGATTAACTGGACGCACCTATTTGCTTGCAGTGCCATTAAGTTAACATTCTACACCCTCTCAGAAGTACATCTTTCAGAAAAGAAGTCAGCAGTTGGTAATGTATAAAAAACAGACACAATACAACTTCACATTGAGTGCCGCAGAACAAAAGCTTACAATTTTTTAATGGCATATTTTTGTCCATTTTTTTCCACGATTTATCACAAGACATTCTTCCCTCATTTTTGTATTTTCTGTGTTGCGCATAATTGTTCTGATTTTGGAGTCCATTAAAATGTCAAATGACACAGTGTACCGTTGAAGAGATCTGCCCACCAGTCACTGATGTACAGAGGATGTGCTTTAACAACAATGCTCAGTGCAGCTGTGGAAAATGTGGTGCGCGAAGATAAATTTCCAAAGATTGACACAGACTGGACGTGAGTAGAGATTTGTTTTCAATGTCAGCTATGCCTTGTTTTCAACTATGTCCATGGCACACCGAGGCCAGTCACAATCCTTAGCTGCGGCTCTTTTACATTTAAAGCTGTAAGTACTCAAAGTGTTTGTTTGGTACAGAACCAGGAGTATAAATCCACACTGACGTGTGAGATTTCCCTCACATTTTAAACCTGTGCCTGTGTATTATCTGAGAGCTTGAAAGGACATATGCATTATTGCAGACGGGTCATCTTTTCAAGTGTTTCATCTAAGGCCTCTACAGATGTTAGTCTTCATTTATTCCCACCAAATCATCTACTCAAACCTGTTTTGTGTACAACATCTATACTTCTTATTGGTAAATTGGACATTTCTCGACGGAAGCTCTTCGTAAGGTTAACCTGAGTTTAAGTTTAGAAAGGAATTAAAGGAAACAAAAGGGTTGAAATGCTAGGTGTTGATATAGGAAGGCTGACAACAAACAAATATTTTTCAGTGCGTCTGATTAAGAAAGACCTGGCCACGAGAGAACCACAAGCTCTTTTGACTCACTACCTGCCTCTCCTTTGAGCCTTTGCACCTTGTTGTGAAGCAGGCAATAGTACACTTTAATCCTACTTATCAGTGTAGGGAGTCTGGTGAGTCACAACATAGCCGTGTCCACAAACAAAGCTATTGAAAAATCCTGGGGGTCTAACATATTGCTCTTATATGCAGTGTTGTTCTACAATTTTTCACACAGTGCTTGTTTTTCCGTCTTTAAGAATGTCACACAGAGACAAATAGGCAAGTTATATTTCATGTTTTTCTTGTTTTATCCTGGAGAGGGAGATGTGGAGCTTGAGTTTGAGTGTATTTCTTTCCCTAATTCATAACCTGCAACTGTATCTGCAATCTATCTGTATGCACATTATAAGAAAAACTGAATAAAAAAATGCACAAATACATAAATAAAGTCTCATGTACTCTAGGTGGCACAGACCCCAGTGCCGTTGCAGACCTTAATCACAGCATGTGCATGTGTGAGTGCACCCCCCTCTTTATGCGTGTGCTGCCCACATTTTTTCTGTGTGCTAGCAGACAGACAAATGTGAAAAAGGGAGCTGTCATGAGAAATGGCCCGAACAACGGCAACAAAAAAAGAGGCAGAGAAGAAAACTCTACAAGATACAGGGGACACACATCAGTACAAGAACAACAAGAAGCTGATATGTGGTAAGCACTGAAAACAGGCACTGAAAAAGGTGAAATTACAACACAGCAGCTGCTTTAAGTACTTGTGGAAATGTGACAGCATATAATCGATATAATAGATATGGTGCAACTCGATTTCTCCATAAAAAGCCAGTAGGACAGGGATGGTTGCAATATATCAAAGCACTTGCACAATGCAATATTTGACAATAGCTTTTAAATGATCCCGTATATCATGGTAACCTATTCACTCCCAAGAATGATCTATTTTAAACTCTTTTACTTAAGATGAGAGAAACAGCCCTGAGAATTCATAAATTCAAGTGGGAAAAGTGTCCTCTTAATTAAAAGTGTGAACATGACAAATGCAAATGTAAATGGTGTTAGAGGAGTGTTTGCTTTTGGATGCTGTGGCCTTTTAAGGTCAAAGCCATGGAGAAAATTTAATCAGCAGTCAAATGGAAATAAGTGAGCCTTAGCGAGCGCACCTGGCACTTCAGCGCCGTAAAACTGGCCAGCACAGAGCCGTTCAGCTGTTCCGCATCAAAACTGTGTTTCAAGGTCAGTTTTGTTCCACGGGGTTGGGCTTGTAGTCAGAAAAATCCCACAATCAAAATCACATGTTTTTTTTCTTTTATCTGTTTGCCAAGTACTGCAAGATTGTTTTAGAACTGATAATTTGGTCCCTCAAAGTCTTCTTTGAGAACTGTCTTCAAGTCTATTAGTCAATGTGTCCTCACCCATTGACCCGTTACCATACCATTTGAACGGGATACTAGGATTACAATTAATTTGAAGATGTGAGTGTTTTTTTTCTAAATTCATTTGAACACAAACAGTGACAGCCAAATTATACAGAGAAACAAATTATGCCTGAAATACACATTTCTCTTTACCGTTCATTGGGAATGTTGCATGTTATGGTTCACTGACTAATTTGAATAGTTTCAAACTACTGTTTTATGGTTCTAATTCCAAAAATCTGGATGTGAGAGGGAAATTAAATTTTCATCCAAATTGTAAAATTGGAAATTCTCTTTGATTTTCTGATGTATTAAACAGCCAATGTCAAAATTAATTTTATGTAATGACTGATGTACAGAATGAAAATATCAGATGATAATATAACCGCCCTGTTTACTATCATTAGAAGAAATATTTTTTAATATATATAAATCTGATAACCTTATAGATTCTTGGTAAACTTTCAAATCCAGTGCTCATAACAATGAGTTGCTAGTTTCTTTAATTTCCTGCCTGTCATATAAAAAGGAAATGAAGACAGGCATACGAAAACAAGACTATTATTTAAGAAAACAATTCATTTCAACACATTGTGCTCAATATTTTCGGATCAAATATGGCAGAGGAGGGTGAGGGATGCTTAGCATGTTTGAGCTTGAACATGTGTGAATATGAAGCTCAATCAGTAGCATGGCTTGCAGAGTGACCTGCTGTTTCCGCTTATCTTAACAGCTCCTGATAAGGTTGCATTAAACCCCCAACAGAATTAAATAAATGTACATTTGTACTATCTGTGTGCATGAACCCTGAGAGTGTAGACTCAAGCTTCAATACGGACATTAGCCTCTTTCTATTCCTGTTACATTATCAGCTTTTCTAGCATTCGTCTCTCCGTGCTTACTATCTGCTCTTCTGTTCTATTGTGTTTACTTTTGATTGTACTTATTACTTTCTGTTTCTTTCTATTTCCCCATGTATGATTTTGTTTCCATAGTTTTACAAACTTATATAGAAATTTTCGATCAGAGCCAATAAGAATGTTGGAATAGCTTGATTGATGAGAAAATATTAGATTGGGAATAAAAAAACATATTTAAATCCATGTCTACAAATCCACCATTTCTGATTATTTCTCATAATTGTATAAAATCCTACAGTTTCGCAGCCATTAAAATGTCACTTCTATTTGAATCGCAGTGCTGTGTGTTGCATATGTTGTTTGGTTTCTGCTAGTCTTCTGTGATAATTTCAGGGTAGGGTCTGACCTACTCTGTTTGGGAGATAAATGTTGTTGTGATTTGGCGCTATATAAATAAATAAAATTGAATTGAATTGAATTGAATTGCATACACAAGAATGAGATTAAAACGATGTGACAAAAACACAAAAAGACAAAACCAAACCATAACACAAAGCATAAGTACTGACTGAAATTTATTTTCATTTAAGCAAGGCCCAATGTGAACATGTAAACATATTTGTGTCCTGTTGATGAATGTTAAGTGCAGCAGTGTTTGCCAATGGTCACCTGACAAATAGCGAACTTAACCATTACAGTTAAAACACTGGAAATGCTTTTTAGTGACCATCTAACACATATGCATACACATATAAGCACGTAGATCCTTTTGGATGTGCAACTATACACATTTAGAAAATAACTGGAGCATTGACCCTTTGTGAGGCAAACGCAGTGATTTAAAATAAAAAAACGACAAGTCTTTACTCTTCAGAAAACACATCTTTTACACACACACCGATTAAGACAAAGCACATAAATTGTATTTGTCTATGGGTGGTTTGCGGGAGCCTTTGTGGCATCTCAGAAGCACTTAGGAGATGTTCTGACATTCATACATCTTTCATGTTATCTCCCCCCCAGGGAAACACATCAAAGTTCACAGTGCAACAAACTGTAGCTTTTAGTCCGGTTCCCATATACATGGCTCAGAGCAAATCAAAACGCAATCAATAACGGATGACATTTAAAATGGTGCACCTAAAAAGAAAAAAGCACAAAAAAACGGCAATTTCAGTTGACACCAATTACCAGCTGCAACCTAATCATCACGCACTGGATGTATGCAGAGACAACGAAAAGTGACTGATTTTTTAACCGTCCAGTATTGCTGCTGGTGGAAAGGCAAAAAACCCCATGGAACTGATGGGAGACAATGTTTTCATTAACGGAATTCTACGCTCACATTGTGAACTTAACCTTAGGAAGGAGCAACCTGAATCTCAATTCTTTTAATAAATTACTAAACTGTTCACACACTTATAAAACAAGTAAACAAGCACTTTCTTACTAACTCATTATCTCTCCCCATCAGCTATCAAAAGTACAAAGTGATTGCCTAATTTCAGCAATATATTCTGTTTGTTCACCGTTACTGCCACAAAATCTAGTTTTCAGAGTGTGCTGTCGCTGTTCTTCTTAGCTGTTATTCACTCTTTTTACCCACTGTCTTCAGGTGGTTGTGTTGTTCTCCATCATTGCAAAAATGTGATGCAATTATAAAAAAACGCAAGCTCCATTATAATCACCATGTTTTTGATAATGAAACCACACCATGGAAAGACATAACATGGAAAAAGTCACGTAGGTATATTTCCTGCAACTGCCTGCAGCCTTAAAAGAATAGTACTTTAGAAAAAACAATTACAGGAGCAGAAGAAATTTTGCAAGTAAATTAATAAGTTGTGTCAAGTGCAAGTTAATATTATAAAAGGAAGAACGGTCAATTAGACATACAGTTTTTTTCCCATGAGGCTGATAATTGCCTCAGTGCCAGGACAGACTTGTTTAATCGCTTCATTTTAGAATTTATATAAAGCCAATTTACATGGAAAATCTTTTTATAGTATTTAAGGTAAAAACCTAAATATCAGCATCTTTTCTTCTTTACGATGATAAAACATAACGTCATGGTTCACACTGTCACCTCACAAAAGGGGGGGGAGGAGGGGGTGGGGGGTCCTGGCTTGAATCCTTAATAATACAGTCATAATCCAATCAATTCCAGTTCATTAATTCATACCAGGCCAATTAAAAACAAGCTTCCTAGCTAAGGAAACCAGCAGACTGCAGCAAATATTCTCTTTGATCCAAGATCCACATGTTAAAAATGTGTGTCTGGACTAGCCTCATGCAACTTTATATGGTCACTCCAAAGCGCCAGATGAATGATGGTTGACAGAATTTATTCATGCACCCCTAATTTTGACTATCATTTCTTAAATGTTTACAGCTATCAGACTTATCAATTTTCCACTCAAAGGGATATTTGAAAGATGGACAACTATTGTGTTGTTAATGTATAACAAGGGTGAATGAGTTTAGGCACACTGATTAACACTGATTAAACTATATTAAACGTACTGAAGAAATTCAAATGGATGCTCGTGTTGGTTGGTCATTGTAGACTCAATCACTGGAATTTTTTCATTTTTAAGTTTGTTCTTGGTCCACTTCCATCCTACATTCCGACCTACATCAAGCAGAGGAGAAATAAGGAGAACTAGATGTTAGAATCTTTGTTTCTCAGGATCCTTTTCTCTGGGGGGTGGTGGTGGTGGGGGGGGATTCGGGTCTGTGGCTCTGTTTTCATGGAATCAGAAACAAAAATACCTTAAACTAAAAGATCTGGTTGTAGTGGACTCTTTTAAGAGAATATTGAGAAAGTTCATGCTTGGTTCAATGGTGACTCTAAATTGACCTTTGAGAATGAACACAGTATTGTCTCATTTTGACCTTATGTGAATAGTCCTACATTAGACCCTAAATCTGATTGAGTGGGCACCGAAGATAGAAAAAATGAATGGGTGGATGTGCTGTAATGTGTAATATGAATCAAAATATAGATGTGTTTTCCATTTTAATTTCTAAAGCTTAACCATCTGCAACTCCTGCTTCCCCTGTCAGAAACGGTTTGTACAGACACACAGGTGTAAGTGTTACATATGCTGCAACTGTGACTCCATTAGGGCCCACAAAAAGAGATCATCAATAATCTTGCAAAACAACCAACTATGTTAATGTGCCTCTTCTCTAAAAAAACTAGAAGCAGATGACATATTAGCCTTGCAGCATCCAAACAGAGTGGAACAGATGTGTGGGTAGTTAAAGTCATCTCTGAGATAAGCTTTCTGTACCATGGTGTGACAGGCCTAATGACTTTTATGTAATGAAAGGAATACACATATATAGAAAAATAACAGCTTCAAATGTACATTCCCGTCATGACTTAAGTTATTTATATGCTGCAATTACAAATCAAATTGTAATGAAGATTAATGCATTATTCAAAGTCAGAACACTAGTGCGATTTAAATACTGATACAAAGTAAAAACAGACAAAAATAAACTGCAGCATTCTCATCAACTGACAGTAATTAATAGAAATGATAATAATAGTACTAAAGCAAAAACATTCCATCTCTAATGTAAAAATGTATTGTATTCTGAATAAATCTAAATGGAAATGACAAACTCAGGGTAAAAAAGTATGTTTGTTCTTGTCTACAACAATAAAAAGATTTTAAAAAAAAATTTGTTTGGAAACAGGAAGGGGTAAATTACATTTTTCAAAATGACAGAATGAGAAAAAGAAAATATTAAAACATGCAATATGTTAACTTTTATTTGCTTCCAGACTGTGGTCCTATGTCACTAGATATGCCAGTGAGCCTTTTTAAGACCTCATTTTCTTTAAGGCCAGGAAATCACTTTTATGTGAGACCAATGAATAAATAATTCACAACCCCTTGTGCATACTTTAGTAGAAAAAAGTGGATCAACTTCAAGCAAGAAAAGAATTATCATGATTGAAGGTTAAACAAATAGAGAAATAGATACATTATCCATGATTATCTAGGCCACAAATGTAGTAAAAAAATAATTCCGAAAGTAAACATGAAAAATTTGCTTTTAAATGTTTTTTTTTAAATCTAAGCTCACAGAGTCACCCTTGTGTGTTTATGTCTGCAAAATTAGAAAGTATTGGCAAGTAAGTACTTTATCAGCAATTATCATGGGTTAAGAGGTTCCATTAAGTAGAAAAAGATGACACAATAAAAAAAGATGGGTAGAGAGAACGACAAAAATGTTTCATTATTGGTATCAGATAATTTGTGCTGGACCTGTGGTAATTCCGATAAACATATGCACACACAAAAATGCATACAAGCAGCCTGTACAGAAATCGATCATCAAAGCAGTGACAACAACACGCTTTGCTCTGACTTCCCAAATGAGCTGCAGGCTATGTAATTGGTTGTTTGAATCGTTGGGAAGATGCATGGATGTGTGTACATGTGCATGCACTAGGGAGGATTAGCCTGGTTGTAATATATATATATATATATGTATATATATATATATACGTATATGTGTGTGTGTGTAATTCAAATTTAAAGCCCAAATTCAAACTCTGCCCTTTAAATACAAAACTTTAAATGAGTAACTGTCTTATGAATAAAATGCATTATCTTTTAAATTAGTGTCCCTCTTTATAATTAGTTAACCAAGAATGACTTAATCAATAATTGCCTAAATACATAAAAATCACGAATGCAATCACTTTCTGTAAAATACCATTCGAATCAATTAACCTCAGTGTTTCAGATATGTTTAGCAATGAGAATTGTGTTTACGTAAAGACAAAATGAGAATTATGTTTACGTAAAGACAAAATATAGAAAAGCATTCCATGAGCACTCATAATTGCTGTATCCTTCATTCGACTTGTTTTAATATATTTTCCCATTCATTTTAGTTTAGGGGGGAGAAAGAAAAGAAACACACATGCAGGAGGGAAAGGACTAACAGCCATTAAGGGCCAGGAATCTTTAGAAGCTGTCTAAAAATGTATGCTTCCTGCCTTGCATTTTCTTCATTATCTGGACATTAATATGAGAAGTGGTGCAGACACAGAATGTTGAGATCCTTAGGGGAATACAATTTTGATGTAGAAATGATCAGCAGCAATGTTCTCCTACAAAGTTATTTGGAGGAAAAGTTCTTAAACATTTGCTCTGTCATTTCAACTTTCTTCTCTCTCTCTCCATCTTTGCTTCACGTGTCCTTAGTGCCTGAGATAAGTGGAAGCAGGTAGATAAATAGTTAAATTTATCTCCATCTCCTGTTCCGTCATCAGTAATCTCACCTTCAATTTCAATACTACAATAGTATCTAACATTTTAACCGAACAATGGTGACTAGCATTCTTATATGTCTGTCACATAATATTTAACGTTTGTAGCTAAAGAATTACAAAAGGAAAGGTTTGACAGCACTGACAGCCCTATTTATATATATATATATATATATATATATTCACTTGAGCTAAGCCAAAAATATCTAGCCCATTTCTCACTTCTCTTAATTTAATGAAATAAGTACCCTTTATATGAACAGAGAGAGATTAACACTTTCATAATTTCCCAGAGTGAATCATACAGTGTAAGGATCTTTTTTAATTCACTATCTTCAAAAAATCCATGTCTTAAATTCCATTATACTACTATAATACTTGAAAAAAGGGACTTTTAAATGTGAATCAAATGCCCTTTCAGTTGATAGTTCCACAGTATTATCAAATCATGTTAAGACAAAGCTGTTTGCAGATATCCTTTTCAGTGGCATCGCAGCCTTCTATGCCCTTTACTGGATGTATTACTATCAGGGTGCGATAAATTAGCAGATTTGTGTCAAAACATATTACTATATCCATTCATCCATTTTCTATAGCACTTATTCCGAAAAGGGAAAAGTAGAGGTGGGGGGTGGGGATGAGGGTGGTCCTTGAAACTATTCAAGCTGACAATGGGCGAGAGGCAGGGTACACCCTGGACAGGTCACCAGTCCATCGCAGGGCCACACAGAGACAAACAGCCACACACAGTCACATCCACTTCCAGGGGCAATTTAGAATGTCCAATTAACCAAATATGCATATTTTTTGGATGGTGGGAGGAAGCCGGAGTACCCCGAGAGAATCCACACAGACACAGACAGAAGATGCTGACTCCACACAGACAGGTTTCAGTCCTCCAGGGACTCAAACTGGAAATGATCTTGCTCTGAGGTGAAGGTGCTATTGCATATTATTATAGATTGATTAAAAAATGAAAAAAATACATGAAGTACACAGCAGCAATAACCAGGAGAAATGTTATTTGAACAGAGGAGCTAAACCTCCACATATTAGCTGTGATAATGGCATTGTGAGCAATGATGAAGATAAGAACCTCTGGATCAGAACAGTGTAGCTGTAAAGTAGGCTTGAGTGGGAACTACTCGTACTTTACACGCATACAGAATATCTGTTTGCTATGTACTTACACTAAGAGCATTTTCTGTCTGCAAGGCTCATGTGTGTCCGTTGTTATGTAAATATCTTAAAAGTGTGTCTATAAATGGTGTCTGGGTGGGTGTATAGTCACACACTTGAGCATTTGTGATCCACAGAAGCATGCAGTGATGGCTGCTGTAATCCGAGGTTTACAGGCTGTAATGCTGTTGAAAGCCTGGAGACCTTGCCGTCAGAGAAAAAGCGAGAGAGACCAAAAGACAGAGAACAGGAACCATTACAGAGAAAAAAAAGAAAGAATAGCTTTGGGAAGGGTGGTCACCAGGGACAAGAATAAAACTGATATATGGGAGCATGAAAGTCGAGATGGAGAAGTCGGGGGAGGACAGATACTATATTGGACACACACAACACAATGCATTAATGAAGGGGCAAGAAACAAGTGATTTTGGAACAATGCATCAATTGGATGGTGCAACAAACAGCTTTGAGCATGGCAAACTCTAAATAAATTCAAACTTAATTGACAGTAATCATTATCACAGCTTTTTTTTACAGATTGTTTCTGTATGGCCATATTTACCATAATTACATGTCCACGAATAGTGTAAGATCAGCTTGATTACTTTTTGTGCGGTCCCAATCCGCTATCTTGTCATGGCCGCTGATCTCTGAGATATACAAAAGGACCCTATGGTCGTAGTTTCACATCAAAACAAATTAGTTGCTTCTTATATTTTCTTTCCCCGACTTAGATTTGCCCTTGAGATCATCCTTACTTTCTGAAATATTATTAAAAAGTTAAACTCAGATTTTGTTGATCAAACAATTAAAATCTATAAAAAAGGGGGGATTTATTATGTAAAAGTTTGATATGCGTTCATAATTATTAATTCCTCAATTTTAACATCAATGGTAGAAAAAAAAAAAAAAATTACCCAATATTGTCATTGTCCTGACATTTTGAGGTACGTTTCCTCCTGAATAAAATAAATCTTGAATATTGAGGTATCATAAATACCTTTTTCAATATAGGAAACTGCTGTGCATAATGTACTGATTCATTTAATCATATCTTATTTTTTTGGTCTAGGCTTTATAATTCAGTACATTAAAGTTTTGAACAGATTCATGGAGAATGCAGAAAAAATGCAGAAAAAGAGATGAGATGATAGAAGAGGCAGGGAAAAGGAAATTAAATGAGAAAAGAGGACCTGACAAGAGGTGGGAAAAGAGGGAGGGAAAGATGGATTGCATATCAAACCAATTCACTTCTTCTGTAATCACTTTAGTACATGTAACCATAAACACTCACGAACAGACAGCAATTTACAGACCCCAAATCCTTCTTTCTCATGCTTATTAGGAAATCTGCTGTTCTAAAGCATATGATGATTCACTCTCAGATAATCCAGATCTTTTTTTCAGTTCTCTGACAGACTGAGACGGGCTTGTGCTTGACTTTATAACTGTGCTGGTGGAATAAATAAAATCATAGTGAATGAAAAAAGCACTTATTGTACCTTCTTCCTTGAAAAACTAAATAAAAACTAAATAAACAAGAACCAACATCAAAAAGGCATGTTCTCCACAGAGGACTCTCAGAGCAATGCAGTGGAGAGTAAGAGAAGCTGCCATCATGAAAATAGTCCACCCTCTTTACCTGATAAGGATTTGAGGTTAAGGGACATATGAGAATATAATTGAATCCTTATCAAGTCTTCAAATTACTCAAGTATAACCTCAGATCGCATCTTTATACAAATACAGATCACACATTCATATTGCAGAGTTGTATACTATACCGAATAAGACAATCACAGAGACAAATAAGCTGATGCATATCACAGTTGCAGTGATTCTTTAAATGCCCAACAGCAAGATAAACAACAGAAGGAGCAGTTAGGAGCAGAAGAAGTCTGTAGACCAATATCAATCAAAACTACATAGAGGGAGGTTACCCAGTTATCAGCTCATCGGAAAGACATGATGAGGAGGGACTCCCTAATAAATACGGTAAACTGTCCATATCTGGAGAGTGCCAAATAACAGCTCATGGCTCTGGATACCCATCTGAGAGGCGCACTGGAAAAGCTAAGGACAGGCTAATAGATAGAAATGACTCAGCTGAACCAACTTTATGCTCAGTGACAGCTAAGTAAATTGAGAAAAGACCCAACCAAGGCTGAGACTCAACATCAATGAAGGGGCATATGGAGAGAAGTATCACATAAAAGGATACCCAAAACAGCAATGACTGACCATCATAGTGTCAGACATCCAAGACAGAGTCTCAAGTATGATGAGTTGGGCCTGACTCAATACACATACTGGCTAAAGAAACTATCTGCACTCCATGAATGCCTAGCAGCGAGAATATGTCTCTATGCAACTTAAAAGCTCCTGTCAGGCAACTTAGTGGATAAGACAAATAAGCACATGACTTCATATATGAGAAGGGAACTGAAAGTGACACTTGAGGACCTGTGACACACATGGAACACCATTTGGCATGAGCAGTCCACCGGAACTTTATAACCTGTATAAGTTCAGTCCTCAAGTCAAATGACTCCAAGCATAGTAGAGAATGACAGATCCTGTGAGATCTGTCTAAGCTCCTGTTGGGCCTGCAGATCTAGACTGATGAAAAGATGATGACTTGACAGACTACAGAAAGCAGTAGTGATAGATGTCAGTAAAATCAAGACGAAGAGACAAAAGAATAGAATGACTCCATCAGATACTGGCAGCAACATCAGATCTCAGTCAAGAAAATTCTAGGAAAAGCTAAGATACCACGTAAAACCATCAAGCTTCCAGAGGACACGAGATTTCTTTATTATTTATTATGCGCTCTGTGGAGGAATTTGTACACAGTGTACGTCTTGTTCACATAACACACCCTCTTTATTCCAACAATGTGATTAGGGGCTTGTTTTTTTCCACACACTACTTCTGTGTTTTAGGACTGTGTGATGTGTGTTTTCATTTCCACCGAACGAGCCGTAGCAAAAATGAATAATGAAGTAAATAAATGAAAAAAATGATTTGAACTTCATTAAGTGCATTCGGTGCTTTAAAAGGTCTTAGCTGCAGGAGCTGCGTTCTAACCAACACTGGCTGTCACATGGTTCAGACAAAGTGCACATAAGTGGTGGGGATGGACTTGGATGGCTGGTCACTTTTAGTGACATTACATGAAAGAACATTTCTCCACCACACATGTCAAACCAATAGCACAACCAGGAGGTTTTTACACATTGTCTGGGTTGCTGTTCTCACCCTCTCATGACCTGGCAAATAAATAAAATGTCATATGTTTGCTAACCCTGAGGCTTCTGACATAAAAAACTCCCCTGAAATTGGATTTAATTGCAGTTTTTGTTTTTCATACGATGACAATATAAATATTCAATATGCTTTCTGATATTCACAGGTGTAAGGACATGTGTTCTGGGACGTAGCATTCCAACAATTGACTCGACCAACAAAAGATCTTGATCTGTAAATGCCCTGCAGTTGGTTACTATTGACTCCTTTATCTCTTTAAGAAGCAAAGTGATAACATGTGATCCGAGCATACACAGGGCAGATTAAATTGGTCCTGAGCTTTGAGGCATGATATGCCATCCTTTCCGTATTTTTTCAACCCCTTTGTACAATGACGGCTACTGCTGTAATCAATACTTAACATTAATAAAAAAGTAATATTTCATCTTCCAGAATATCATGGACTAAAAAATTGCAGGTAGGGGGTGAGAGACTGTTTTCTTTTTCTCCTAGTGAAGTGTTCTTTGGGAGTTAATTGCTACCTGGGGAAATCTCATTATGGTATGTGTACAATGTGTGTGATGACAAACCTACATAAAACTACATGAAGTCTCTGTAAGGGGAATAATTGGCTGGAATGTTTAATAGCTTTGGGCCAATATTTACAAATTATTCAGCAGAAGAGGGAAGAGGCCATGGCTGGGCTCTAGAGGCAGAATTAAGAGAAAATTATGGAAGACATGTGACTTTTATTTTTTTTTATTATTTTTAAAATTGCATCCAGTAACCATGACCATGGAAATGCTCCACGTAGAGGTGATAAATATTGTGATAACTTGGATACATGAAGCTCCTTTATCAAGTCTATGATTGCAACAGCCACCTCTTCTTTATCGACGAGCAAGTGCATAGTAAGCTTGAAGAAAGCACAAAAAATTTATTTTTATTTTTCCCGTTTTCTTCTTAGTTTAAGTGGATTTAGATTTTTGGTCAATGCAATATCTATCCATTTGAAAACAGTTTCTCTTTCCAGCTTTCCCTTTAGTTCACACTGATTTCTGCTGAAGGACACAGACATGTTGAAATGATATGAAAATGTATATATGATTACATTTTTAGTATAGAATACAGAAACAAAATAGTTATACCTTGAATTAATCTGAGTAGAAACATTTTCGTTCTACCCTGAATGAGCAGAACAGATTGTTTCTTGAAATAATATTTGTCCATCAAATATAATTTTGATTCAAATCACGTAAATCCTCTTTCCTAATTCTGTAACCCTCGATCGATTCATCTGCCCCTGTGGAGTGTCTGTCCCGCCTCATAGTTTTTGGTTTAGGTCCGCCTCCTTTTTTATCTGTAGGCCACTTACCGCTGTTCACAAAACCGTGATGTTTTCCCCAAGGACACCGCCTCTCCACTCACTCACTCCGCCAAACATTTTTCAGACATTTTCTGGTGTCTTAGCTGTGTTTACGACTAACCCCTTATCTCAACCGTTACATCCACTTTGTAGAAATAATTAGCCAAGGACTGACAACCCATGTCATTTTCCTTTTCCCCTGCCCCTGTCTGTCTATCACTATATCTCTGTACTTGTCCATTCATACATCCCTCAAACTTAAACGTGAGGGCTAAACGGGGACCGAATCTGATTTTAAACCCTCTCTACTCCCTGTAGGCGTCACATAACACTCACAGTGTTTAGCACACAACTCAGATCACCAGTCCTACCACTTTTTAGTTTTACCTCACTGAATGACTGTTTTTCTATCCACCCAGGCATGTCTGTCAGACTTTTTGCCTCCCTTTCTTCTGTAAATAAAAGCAATGTCATGGTAATAACTTGACATCTGAAACTGCAGACATATTTGTCCATTCCCTCTCTGCCTCCACTTCCTTAGTGTGTTTGCTGGTTGCTTTAGTCATAAAGTCTTTTAGGTTTTGTGGTAACATGGATTGTTAACAGTTTTGTAGAATTAAAACCGCACTGTAAATATATTAAAGTCGACATTTTTTGCTCTGAGATTTTTGCTTTAGGTTGTGTAAAAATTTATAATACACCCCAAAAGGTCTGTTCATATTAAAATAATAGATACACAGCTCGTACCACAGAGTTTGAGATATTCAAGACGATAGAGGACTGCCATCAGACACAAGCAGCCTCAGGTTTATATAGACAATTTTTCATGCAGGGATCTAGACAGTTATAAAAGAAACTAAAAGATCTTCCAGGGAACACACAAAAAGCACAGACAATCTTCCAGTCTTTCCTCTTTTCTGTACCATTCTGTTTAGAGAGACGTCAACTCCATAATTCAGAGACCCACTGCAGCAAATGTTTTTGTGTAGACACCCATTACCGGAAGAGCCTTTTCTTGAAAACCAATGCGCATATGCTCAGTTTGTTGACGTCCCTGCACTCAATCTGTCTTGGCTAAGACATAAGGTAGGACTGACAGTGAAGCACCTGGGGAATAAAACTTCTCCTGACTTGTCTTAACAAGCAGAGTCGCAAGCCGAGTGGCTGCCGGGCTCGTGTTTGGTGATACCCAAACGTGTTTAAGCAACCTATGTTTTTTATTTGGCACCACAATGAATTTCCCAATGGGCTTTCTATGACAGCAGGTAATAGCTAAAAGAAATCAGATGTCTCCCACTTTTTTTCATGCTCATATTTTTTTGCTTCACTTTTTGCTCTCTGCTATTACTCTTCATTAATCCTGTTTTTTTGTTTGTTTTTTAAACATATTTTTTTTTACCTATCACACAAGAGATATTCAAACAGGGTGTTCCTCTTAGGCTGATTCAAGGACATCAGCAGCAGTTCGTCACTTGCAGTCAGCATCCGGTGTCCACTGTGCTCCTTGTCACCCCGAACATAACGTCCTGGTCAGGGTATGTGTGTTCAGTCACAACTGACATGACCTTCCAGCTAAAACAAATCGCTGACATCAATCCATCCACAGCAGAACTATACCCATACTAAAGTATTTATGGTTTCAGAAGGGTAAAGATTGCCATCACAAGCCTTCAAAACAATATCTATTTTGTGCTGATGATGAAAGACAACGGCAAAAGTTTGAAATTTTTGCAATTTGTACCTCAACCACCATCTCTTAGTGACAAAACAGAGGGGAGGTGCTCTGTTTGTCAAGACAGAAACTCGTGTTAAAAAAAACAGTGTGTGACTTGAGTCTTGTTAAAAAACAAATGTACACCTTGCCAAGATGTCATTTGTAAATTGCAAGCCAGAGCAAAACAAAAGTCAGGGTTTACCTTCAACATCGAAATTATTCTATAAGTCCTTGTCAAACAAAGGCCTTCTTATCTGTATTACTAAATTAGTCATTGAAGCACCTTTGATAAAAAAGATAAACAGGCAATCTGTTATTGTGGTAATATTCTAATAAACCACCAAAGACAAATATAGTTAACTGATATTAAAATGGTCATTTATCTCCTCCCAAAAAGAAAAAAAACACATTTCACTAAATGTCAGACGGTTTCTAATGAGAAAGAATTATGGATGATCGGCTCAGCCACTAGTTCCTCTTGAACAATCTTTTTAAGAAAAAAGCTTACATATATGCTTTGAGCAAAAAAGCTAGTAATATCAAATTAATGAAATATAAGTCAGTTTTCTTGTATTTGGTTCCTTATACAGAAAATATAATGGCACTTTTTAAACAAACAAAGGATCAAATCCTTAAAAAAAAACCTAATAGAATGAAGTCTCTCACAAAAAACAGAGGAAAAAAAGATTGTTCTTTTGTTTGAAATTATTCTCAAATTAGAAAATATTTCCATTGCAGAGTTTACAGTGCCATGTTCGCTAAATTTATTTTTATGACAGTGATATTGTTAACTACAATTGTAGTTAACAAAAACAAACAAAAGCTAATTTTCTTGAATGCTGCTTTGACATTTTTCCCAAAAGCTGTGTGGCCAAAAAACCTTTCTGTAACCATGAAAATATAATGCAATCATCCACAAACTAAATGTAGTGGACAACGTTCAATCAAATAATAGAAGTTAATATTATCTTTTTTAAATGAACTCACAACTTTTACTCACACAAGGTGAAAAAAGATTCTCTAAAATGTTGTAATCTAAGCAAAAGCCTCTGATTCACCGCAAAAAACAAACTCTAGTAAAATAAATAAATAAAATACCACTTTTTGAATTTATCTATAGAATCACTGTCAGGAATGTTTAACTGGGTTTGTTTGTTGTAATGTGGATAATGTGAGATAAAGTTCAAGTAATATACTGAGACATGCAGCATGATGTAAATTCATGCAAAAAAAGAAAAAAAAAGAAGAAAAAGGGGAAAAACTCAGCTTAACCATATCAAATATTCCAGAAGATTTATGCAAATGATCATGTTTGTGGGCCTGCTTGCATTCCCAATTGACTAAAGCTATTAAATGTATTTCTGTTTGTGAGTAAGCCATTAAGTAAAAAAATAAAAAGTCTTTACATGATTTAAAACATGTAATGGGGAGAAATCTTTTTATCATAAAAACAACATGGTGAGGAGTCTTCTGAGGTCCAAAATGCACCACATGTGTCAGTAGAGACAAATGATGGTAATTGAAGCTGACCTCAATCTCATGCTACTGTTTTCTAGCCACTGAATTTTGTGAATTGGAAAATGTTTCTGTCTCCCTTCAAATAGGAAGGTACTGATGAGGAAAATGACTGTGACCATGTGTGTAAGCATAAGAGTGAAATGATTGTGATGCTCTTTTGACCTGTGTTGCTGCCTAAAGCTCTGTTTGTGATCTATAAGTATCAGACCTCCAATCACTTTCCTGATAGCCTCTCTTTCTTTCCAGTTTGTTGCATTTGATAATTCCTCCTTCACACATAGCCTTGTCTTATCTCCTCATTTAGTCATGACCGTTTTTTACTGCACTTGCTATTATGTTCTTCATTATTTTATGTTTTTTTAAACTAATTTAGGGTGTGGCGGATAACTAACAAAGCTATTACACTCAACAGACATGTGGCCTATATATAAGAGATTAGTGGAGCTTAGCATGCCTGCAGATGTACAGAAAGAGCAATATATGATGCTGTGTGAAGCCTCTGAAGTTAATGGAGCAGAAAGCCAATTTTAACACTACGTAGAGATAATAATTATGACTGATATCATGCTAAAGGTATCATCATTATTCTGGATAACAGTATGCACACATATAGCGTAAGATTGTTTTGAATTTCAAGACAAAGGAAAGAGGACTGAGAAAGGATGAATGGAGGACTAATAAAGTAGCATTTAGAACAAAAAAGGGGAGGTGAAAAGCAAAAATAAAGAAACACTGGCAAAGAAAAAATAACCACTCCCTGTGTCTTAATTAAGAAGAGATAGGAAAACAGACCTAAAAAAAAGATACATTGCCTGTGTGACCATCATAATGAGGACTTTCAGCAGGGATAATAGGGCTCAAAGAGGAGGCACAACCGAGGGGAAGATAGAATAGAAAGCTTAGGTAAAGAGATGTTCTCAAAAGACTTTAGAGTACATTTCATAAATGCTGGAGAGGGCATATTGTTGCTAGGCTCGTCAGAAAAGCTGTGAGTCAAGATGATTTTTATGTCAAATTTTAAAAAGCGGACAAAAAGATTTATAGTGGTATCTAATATATATAATAAGAAGTCAAGCAATTCAACCGTAGTGCAGACATCTACATATTTTAACATTTATAATCCATCCATCATATGTCAGCCTGACCTAATGATTACTTCCCTGACAACGGCCTATTGGAAAAAAGTTTAGGTTTATGTTAAAATACTTACTTACTAAAATACTGTGTGAATGTCCACCTGTGTGAATGTCCAACACATATGGAAAGCCATCAACTGTATGTAGGTTGTAGATCTTTATATTCACAATAACTATGAAGAGAAGTAGTGATGCCACTTAAAATCCTTTTTCTGTCTTCTTTCAGTTTCTGTTGTCTTTTTCGCTGTGCTCCAAGCACTTTTCGCTGAAATATTCCAACTTGTCAAACACCCAGAGTTGGTCCATGTCTAACTACTCAATCAAAACCTAGAAGTGGGCAAGACTTGACGTATCAGTATCAGCACTTCGAAAGCTGTCAACTGATCCACCGCCAAACTTTTACTGTCAGCTAGACACTCACAGGAGCCACCGTTCAGGGACCTCTAAATTAATTTGGAAGCCCAACTCTGAGAGAGCTGAAAGACAAAGTTTCTAGAAGGGCAGTGAAACAGGCATGTTCAGCCTCTCATGAATTTCATTGAATACCAGGGACAGACCAAACCTATGTTCAGAGATTTCAAGATGACTGTGGCAGGAATATAACATTAAAAGTGTTTTAATTCCCTCAGATGCAATTAAGCCAACTGATCAGGGAATTGTGTGTTAATGTAATTATACTGTGTTTCGTCTGTGACGACATGCTGTGTTATGTTTGTTTATTATTCATTATTCATTATCATAACTCGTTTTTACACGTTTCTGTGAAGACCTCCTCTCGGTATGGAGAGGGAAACACTGTGTCTGACTGATAGAAATATTTTTTTTTGTGCATGTAAATACAAAGCGTTAATTCATGTGACTAAGAAATTTGAAAAATGATGTACAGAATTTACTACCAGACGTTAATTGATACTATTGGTATAAATGCATCTACAGTATCTCATACACAGAAGTAAATAGAGAAAAGAACAGAAGTAAGGTTGTTTAACACATAGATACCTATCTGGACACCAGATACAAATTAGTACACCGCACAGGGTTCTGTTCTAACTACTTACCCTGCTGACTCCTCGTCCCCTGTCTTCTCCATAATTTGTTCCCAGGATTTCAAAGAAGATATTGGGGTTAGTGCCATTGTCAGTGAACTCCAAGAAGCTGGTGAGGCCACTCACTCCGAACTGCAAGGACAACAAAAACATTTCCTCATATCATTGTTGGTCCTTTTTACTTTTATTCTCTGTTGGTAAAGTTTGCTCTCTCAACTGTGGTTCTCATTGGCAATAATCATTTTCAGGTTTAATAACCGCAGTTGCAAATGACGGTACAATGTGTTTTGGTTGCTATATAATAAGACTCAAAATGTTCCATGCCTTGATTTATGCAAGAAGTGGTTGCTCTGAGCAACATAAACTGTGCTTTAAAAAAACGGTCAATACATTTTTTCAACAAATCTCTAAAACTAAACTGTCCAAGTGAGACTCAAGGGCGGATATGCATAGAGCAAAGACAGTCTTACAAAAGACAAATATGAATTAAATCATAGGTTTTGGGGAATAATACAACAGCAGTTTCACCTGCTGCATTTTATTCCCTACTTTAAATCTGCCAATGAAGACCAAACACCATTACACTATCGCCAACAGAGCTCCTCAATCCGAGCAGCAAATTAGTATGCATCATTGCCATAATGGCCCCACATACTAACAGTGTATCAAGCTGCTGAACTCTATCACTGCTTAAGGTGGTCTAACGCTGTCCTATTGAAACATTCAACAGGGCTGCTTTAATACCTAGGGCTGGCTGATGAAAGAGTTACTGAGTCCCAGACTCAAATTCAAGGTGAGACACAGAAATGATATGAAAGTTATTGTGATACATTCATTATGGTGTGACACTAATTCTAAATTAGGATTTCCTTGGCATCATTCAGTCATAGTGGTCTCCTGTGAGTAGAAAATACATAACAAAACAGCAGTAATTGATCTAACTGAATTGAATTGCGATGAGAGCATTGACAAGAGCCCAAATCAGGGTAAATAACAGCAGTAGCAGCAACATTTAATGCTATCTTTGCTAAAAGAAAAGTGCAGGAACAGAGGAAGTGTTGCAAAAGGATGGATTATCTCTCTAAAAGTATGCTGGCCTTTGAAATAATTATGACTGATGGATTGTGAAGTTTACGAACATACACAACTTCTAGCTGAAATAACCAACGAAAATTGGTTTTCCACACGAAAAAAAAACAATGAAAAATGGTTGTGTTATTCAGAGGTTGCTCCATAGCACTCTGCGCTCCCCAAGCAGGGGAGTTACTTATTCTTGCTGATTCAACTGTCTGATACAGTATTTAAGATGAAGAACAAAAGAGAACCTGGTGTCCGTAATGTCATGTAATTAGAACAATGGCTTGCGCGGCAAATGTCTTAATTCAAAGTGAAACTTTTCAATATATCTTCCTATCAATCAATCAATCAATCAATCAATCAATCAATCAATCTATCTATCTATCTATCTATCTATCTATCTATCTATCTATCTATCTATCTATCTATCTATCTATCTATCTATCTATCTATCTATCTATCTATCCATCTATCTATCTATCTATCTATCTATCTATCTATCTATCTATCTATCTATCTATCTCTCTATCTATCTATCCATTTCCGTTTCCGGTGTGTGATCGTAGGTAGTAGACGTGGACTGAGAGTGGCGCTAGTTTCAAATGGTGATCTTTTCCTTTGTGTATTTCGGTTTCAAACAACTTTCCAACTGTTCTGAATGCACTAAAGCAGGTAAGTCAGGTAAGAGTAATTTGGTTTTTTCGTGTGAGTGTTAGGTAAGTAAGTGTTTGGTTAGACAGGTGTGTGTGAGGAGGCATGGCGTCCTCCGAGACGCCTGCTCCGTCCATCAGGCAGGGGGTCAGGATCGTGCCTCCCGATCCCACTGTAACTGTGGAGGAGGTGTTATTAGGGGTAGGTGAACAGGTAGGTTATGGTAAATTGTCTCATGCTTCGCGCATGAATAAGGCTGTAGTTGTGTTTTTGAAGGACGAGTCCACCGTCCATCAGCTGGTTGAGTCCGGAGTGGTTGTGAGGGAGATGCTAGTGCAGGTTAGCCCGTTAGCAGTGCCTTCCACACGGATCACCGTATCCGGTGTTCCGCCGTTTATCCCGAACGCGCTGCTGGAGAACGAGCTCCGCAGGTTCGGCAAAATGGCGAGTGGGTTCCGGACTGTTAGTTTGGGTTGTAAGGACCAGAAACTGAAGCATGTGCAGTCTCTGAGACGGCAGGTGTTTATGTTCTTGGAATCCCCCACACAGACACTGGAGGTGTCATTTCGCGTTAAACACGGTGATGGGCTTTACATGGTTTACGCCAGCTCGGGACACATGAAGTGCTTTGACTGTGGAGATATCGGGCATAAACGAGCAGCGTGTCCACACAAACAGCAGCAAAACGGGCAAACGGCTGAAAACGGAGGTGGCTCTGCTGCTTCCGGGTCCGCGAGCGGCGCTGCACCCGCGGAGCGCGCTTCGGCTGCCGCGTTCCCCGCGGCGGCCGGGGCGGAGCCCGCGGCGGCCGCGCAGGGTCCGGAGGAGGCGAGCCAGCTGCCCGTAGCCGGGGACCTGGTGGCCGCCAGCCCGGTGATCGCGAGCACGGTGGTCTTGAGTCACGCGAATGAAACTGAGAGCTCTGTGACTGTTGTGGAGGCTGAGATAGAAGAATGTACTGTTGAAACGGAGACAACTGAACTGATTGAGGTGGAGAAGCAACAGAAGGCTGGAGAGAGTGTGACTGAAGCACAGGCAGAAAGCACTGAAGACAGAGCAAGCACAAGTGGCACAGGACAGGGAGAAGTCTGTAGTCAGACTTCATGTGCTGATGAGATGGATTATGAGACTGAGTCAGACACAGCATCCATCAGTGAAGTGGTGAGCAAAAGGATTGATCTCTATTCTTTAGAGGAAATTAATGAGTTTCTGGATGAAACATTTAACAAATCTGTGAAAGTCAGTGAATACTTTGAGGACACAGATAAATTTATTAAATCTGTAACCATACTAAAGAGGCTGGTTGGCAACGACCTCCTAGATGAAAAGAGGCGTTACCGTCTAAATAAACATCTGGCAATCCTTAGGAAGGCTCAGAGAGGAAAGACTGTCAAAAGGTCAAAGAGAAAGAACCAATATGAATAGTCACATGGTGAATTTTCCTTGCTACTGTTTAATGCTGGGTTCAATCTGTACCCTTTTTCTCCTTTTCCATATCTCCATGGAGAGTCTAAAAATAGGATCTTTGAACATAAATGGAGGGAGAGACAGACATAAGAGGGCTTTAGTATCTGAGCTGGCTACTAGAAAAAAGATAGATGTGTTATTCCTACAGGAAACACATAGCACTCCAGCAGATAACACAGATTGGGCCTTAGGGTGGGGGGGGTCGTGGTTTCCGAGCCATGGCTCAAATCTGAGTGCAGGTTTAGCCATTCTGTTTGCGAAACACATTGTTCTATCACAGGTAACAGTTTCTGAGATAGAACCGGGGCGTATACAGGTAGTGCAGGCTACAATAAGAGAAACACCTTTTGTATTTGTTAATGTGTATGCTTACACCTCTGCTGGTAGCCGGATCAGCCTCCTAAAAAAACTTAACGAAACAATAAAACAGTTTAGTAGCAGCTCAGTTGTAGTGGTGGGAGGAGACTGGAACTGCACGACTAATCATGCAGTGGACAGGAATGGGAGAGAGCCCAACCCATTATCAGCCTCCTTTTTAACAAAAATAATTAAAGAAAACAGTCTGGTAGATGTGTGGCGGGCACTTCATCCAAATACCAGACAGTATACCTGGGTGAAAGTTACAGAGGGCCGGGTTAGTACAGCCAGACTAGACAGGATTTATGTCAGTAGCACATATAGCAATAGGCTAATTGCAGCCATGATATCACCGGTTGGTTTTTCAGACCATCACTTAATAACTGTTAATTTTTCTTTAATGGTGCCTCCTCAAAGATCTCCTTATTGGCATTTTAACATAAGACTAATCAATGATAAGATTTTCTGTCAGTCTTTCACTGACTTTTGGGTTCAATGGAGAAGCAGGAAATCAGAATTTGAAAACATAGGTCAATGGTGGGAGGTGGGGAAAACACACATTAGAACTCTTTGTCAGCAATACACATCACACACAGCAGCAATAGAAAGGGATCAGGTTGAATTATTGGAAAGGGAACTTCATGTATTGGAAGAGGGCATAGCAAATGGGGTGGACAATAATAATGATAATAAAACGACTTGGGAGAAGAAGAGGGCATCATTAAGTAGATTTTTATATGAAAAAGCTAAAGGAGCTTTGATTAAATCTAGAATATTATCTATTAGGGACATAGATGCACCCACTAGATATTTTTTTAAGCTGGAAAGAAAGGTCAGGCAACACAACCAAATTATGCACCTCAAGAGCTCCAATGGGTCGGTGACCAGGGACCCGTCTGAAATGAGGAGACTGGCCATAGACTTTTACAGCGGCCTGTTTAGAGTGGAGGAGTGTGACCCAGAGCGTGTGGAGGAGATTCTGGAGGGACTTCCTCGTTTAGCGGAGGCGTCGGCAGCCTCCTTGGAGTCCAGGGTGCAGTTTCAGGAGCTGTCTGCAGCGGTGGGCCAGCTCAGCTGTGGTCGGGCGCCGGGTGTCGATGGGCTTCCAGCGGAATTTTATAAGACATTCTGGAGCGTTATTGGAAAGGACCTGATGGATGTATTCGAAGGATGTTTGGACTCTGGGATTTTACCAATGAGCTGTAGGAGGGCGGTACTGACGTTGCTGCCAAAGAAAGGAGACTTGGGACTCCTACAGAACTGGCGGCCGGTATCTCTACTCTGCACAGACTATAAAATACTGGCCAAAGTACTGGCGAATAGACTTAAAAATTATATGGACTCAATTGTAGACCCAAGCCAGACGTACTGTGTCCCGGACAGGACAATAATGGACAATTTGTTTTTACTTAGAGACATCATAGACCTGTCAAAATACCAGGAATTAGACATTGGTTTGCTATCTCTGGATCAGGAAAAGGCTTTTGATCGAGTAGATCATCAGTATTTATTTAAAACACTTAAAGCATTTGGTTTCGGTAATTTTTTTATTTCATGTATTGAATTGTTGTATTCAAGGGTCACTGTGTTGTTGAAGGTAGGAGGGGGACTCAGCAGACCGGTTTCAGTACAAAGAGGGATCAGGCAGGGATGTCCTCTTTCTGGGATGCTTTATACTTTAGCCATTGAGCCGCTCTTACATCAGCTAAGGAAAAATATATCAGGTTTAAACTTAGCGGACAAAACAAAATCTTCATTTAAGTTGTCAGCATATGCTGACGACATAACAGTTTTTATAGGATGCCAAAATGATCTCAGGAGTCTAGAACATAAACTAAAAATATACGAGCAAGCTTCTTCAGCCAAGGTTAACTGGTCAAAATGTGAGGGTCTTTTACTGGGAGAGTGGGGAAATAAAGAGAGGCCGACCCTACCGGCAGGGCTGCAGTGGAGCACAGAGGGGATGAAGGTGCTTGGGGTATATCTAGGGAGTGAAGATTTTCAGTTAAAAAACTGGGAGGGCATAGGTGAAAAGATAGGTGCCCGATTGTCTAGATGGACATGGGTCCAGCCCCAGTTGTCATACAGGGGGAGGACTTTGGTTGCCAACAGTCTAGCTGCCTCCATGCTCTGGCATCGAGCCACCGTTCTTGTTCCTCCGGACAAAACAATTCAGCAGATACAGAAGGCACTGGTGGACTTTTTATGGGATGGATATCATTGGATTCGATCAGCTGTGCTGTTTTTACCTGTGGCGGAAGGGGGTCAAGGGCTGATTGACCTCAGGAGCCGCATAACTGCGCTTAGGCTCCAGACAGCACAAAGATATCTGTACAGAACGCAGCAGCCCTGGACTCAAACGGCATCCCTGCTGCTGCAAAGAATTGGAAACCTGCAGTATGACAGACATCTTTTTCTATTGGACCTGGAAGGAATGGATATCTCTCAAACCTCCAGTTTTTATCAGTCAGTGTTGGGTGGCTGGAGAACAGTTTTAAAAAGTAAGAGGGACTGCTCAAAGGCGTATGGGGTGGTAAGTGATGAACCTTTGTTCCATAACCCAGCCATAAAGAGCAGAATTCTGGCCTCTGACAGTATACAGAGGATGTTCACGGCAGCGGGGCTGACAAAGCTGGCAGGACTGAGGGCAGACGGACAGTGGAAGAGTGCTTCAAAGATTTGTGAGGACACTGGGACCAAGTCGTTACGCCTCATGGAAAAACTGCTACAGGAGGTGATAAGTGGACTTCCTGGGTCCTTCAGGAGGGCACTGGAGGCTGAGGAGCATCTGGAGGGGTTTCCAGAGCTGTCTGTTGGTGCTGCAGTGGAGGAGCAGGAGGAAAGAGAAGGGCTGCTGCTGTCATTCAGAACCCCAGAGCTGTGGAACTTCTCTGAAACGCCAAAGAAGAGCCTATACGAGGTATCTGTGAAAGTCCAGAACAGAGCGATGCTGGCCGGGGTCAAAGAGTCGAGGTGGTCGGGTGTGTTGGCACCGGGTTCGTCTCCCAGGGGCAGCTGGAGGTCCCTGTACAAGGCCCCGCTGGAGAAACGCAGTGCGGATCTCCAGTGGAGGATAGTGCACGGGGCCGTGGCCACGAACAGGCACGTGGCACGTATCGATCACAGGGCAGGGAGTCAGTGTGCGTTCTGTCAGGCGGAGGAGACGTTAGAACACCTATGGATAGGATGTCCCAGAATAGGTCCCCTATTTTCTATTTTAAAGCGGTGGGTGGGAGCATTGGGAATTAGTTTTAACAGTGAGGTGTTTATTTTTGGGCCCAGATATGCGGCAGCACAAAGGGGAAAAATTTGTTTGGTTAATTTTTTGTTTGGTCAGGCTAAGATGAGCATGTGGCTGAGCAGGAG
>JABUIW010043594.1:51870-111757 GCA_013363375.1 Menidia beryllina
CTATCTATCTATCTATCTATCTATCTATCTAATCACACTCAATAATAAATTCCATTTACCGTTTACAGATTTTACTTAACTTCTGCACATTCTGCCTCACTGTTCCTTTCAGCCACTTTCTCACTCGCCTAGGAAATTAAGTACTTACTATCAACCACCTGACCCTGCGATGCCCTCGTACTTCCACACCAGTCCTAGTCACCACACTTTGTGTTTCTCATTCCCAAATCATTCTATCAAACATTTCCGCTCGCTCCCTGCTACATCATCATGATTAGAGCGCTTTCAAAATTAACATGGCCATCACAGAATCAATCTCTGGCAATAACTGCACAGGGCATACTGGGCAGACTTCTGTCATTCTTGACCTTTGAATTGCACTTACTTTATGCAAATCTGGTTAATGATAAAATGAAGTGATCAACTTGACTGCTGTTTTGGAGCTAGTAGTGAAGTAGCTTCTCTCTGACCACTGAACCTCTGGGAGATTGCAAGTATAACGTTAAGCACCTCCACACAAGACATATGGATAAAAAACTATTGGCTGAAAACGGTTCCATTTGTGGAGACAATTTTTGTTAACTGGATGCTTTATCCCAATGACCTAAAACATCTCTTACAAGCCCGGACAGTCAAAGTATTGTATTCCTTTCTTTTAAAGTTTACTATGTAATATATAGATAAGTTATCAATGTAGAAATTTGAGTGTCCCACAAACGTGTTAAATTAATCAAACTGTACTCTGGAACGTTTACCTGCTATGGTGGCCATCAATGTGTGTGTGTATGTGTGTGCATCCTGAAGTAGATGAGTTAGAACGAGATTTGAAAGAAAAATTAATCTGCATGCTTTTTGTAATTTCATACCTTTTTAACAGTATCCAGCATACTCTTGCCTCCTTGCCATGGTTTGGAATTCTTTCTGATGCAGCTCAGACTGGCCATGCTGTGCCACTTCCTGTCCTCCAATTTTCTGTGGAAGGTGTTGGCTAGCAGCAAGACAGTGTCATAGATGTAGCGGTTGGTGATCTGCAAAGGATGAAGGCAAAGAAACACGAATGTCAAAATGTTTTGTGCAACCCTTAAAATGTACACTCCTGTGAAAGAGGAAAATAATTTCCCTCTGGGATTATTAAAGTATTTCTGATTCTGATTCTGAAGAGGGATATGAAGATGTACCTGTCTTTTAAATGACATATTTGTGTTGTTCCACTTTGTAAGAAAGATTTAAATTTGGCTACCCCTATGGTGTGCTGTAGAGTTGAAAATGAAAATGTCATTAAAAAAGGAAGATTAGTATTGTAAGGATATTAAATCTAACTGTTCAACTTGTAAAAGCACATATGAATGTGTGAACGCCTCAATTCAACCCTGGGTTTTCATGATAAAAAGTAACTAAAGTTGAATACAATTCACTCTGCTTTGATCAGAAAGCTTTGCTAGTTCACTTTCTGTCACTCAATTTTTTTTCCTCTTTGATTGGTGGTTTGTTTACTGCCCCTACAGTGCACTTTTTAAATACTTATGCATTCAATTTGCATTTTATATGTACTTTTAATAAATATATGCATTTTGATACATGTAAAGTACTTTTTATATGGGAAACTTATACACACAGAGATATAAGAAAAGCTGTAAGGAAGGGATTAATTTAAATGTATTGATGGGTCAATGACACTTCCAAGGAGGATAGAGAGAGAGAGGAGTGGAACAAGGAGAGTTCATTCAGTCTGCAATCAATTGTGCGATTTGCCAGGCTTCTTGTCTCCATGTTAATGAGAAGAGAGTAAATAGACTGACTACATTAGCCATGATTCTCTTCACTCTCACACAAAGACAAAAGCAGGATGTGTATATGTATTCACAATGGCCCACACGGAACACAATAACATCAAAAGAAGTTAAATATGTTTTCTTCGTAAGGGTTCATTTCAAACACCAAAATGTGGCTTATTCTATTTTAGACACACATTTTAACTACAGAGGTAAGTGTTTCAAAGTTGCAACAAGTGTACTTGGGCAATCATGCCCATTACGCTTTTTGTTTTCTCTCAGATTTTATGAAGCAGATCGTCATTTGTATAAATGTAAATATAAAAATGAAAGAAAATACAAAAAAAGTTATATATATATATATATATTTCATGTGATGTCACTCTTGTGTTCTCACATTCACTTTAGCAAAAGTTGCTAGGGGAAGCTGAGTTTTTTCGATGTTTGAAGCCTGTGATGAGGATCTTCTCAGATTTGTGGTGGACAGTGCAACCTGCTATGCAGCTATCTTTATTTGGTCAAAAAAGGTCAGAGCCATAACAAAATATAATTTACCTCACAATTAACACCAAACCTTATCTTTAAGCATGTGCTTATCAAATAAGTCTTTATCTCCACTTTAACAGGCGTTGTTTAATTATATTCATTCACAATCTTAAGGATGATAACTCATCTTTCCTTCATCCCAGTCAAGCACAGAAATGGTGAGTGGTTGGTGGAAATGACAGAACTTAATCTCCTGTCCACTGTCTCCCATAAGTCCCAAATTCAATAAAAGCTGGTTGGTGAGGAACAAATCTGAGCGCATCACTAAATGGTGGAAATTTAATGCTGCACACTACTTCATCAAAATATCATTACATCAATGACATAATTCATGTGCATGTTAGTGAATAAGAGCAGTGGCCCCTTGATCAACATCCAGAGGCCATGTCAGATCCAAGTGGTGGATGAGGCATTCGTAAGGTACACTCGTTTTCTTTAATTATAACTTTTAATGTATGATTTAACATTTGATTAGTCACAGTAGAAACTCTTCTAAAAAGTACCTTAATTTGTATTGATAACAGGAATTTGTCTAAAGCGACTCAAGCATTTTTACTCATTAAAACCAGCCAAAATAAAAAGTACATCAGGATGTAACTGAGACTATTTTGTCTTTATCTATATTTACTTTATCTTTAAAATTAATTCATTTTCTGTACTGCCAGTTTTGAGCATGATCAAATGGGGGCTGGAAACTTTCACAGTTCTCATGGGGCAAGAAGCGGGGTACACCTTGCACAGGTTGCCAGTCCAGACAACCATGCAAGCACCTTCAATGCTACGGGTAATTTTAATGTGACCGATTAACCTAACATGCATGTTTTTGGACTGTGGGAGGAAGTCAAGAGTACCAAGACAGAACCCATGCATACATGGAGAGATATTCATTCAAAATATAACATCCAGGGTTAGACAAGAAGACACAATCTAGTGTACTATGAGTATCAGCAGGTCAAACCTGAAAGTATGTACAGTATATACACACAGTAGTTGATACTACACGCCACAAAAGGGAGTGTTGACTTTATCTTATCTCCAATTCATTATTCGAATTATCTTTGGAAATGTCAGGCTTGTTCTATTCAAGTTTTTGATTTGCTGTATTTATCTATGCTTTTGTCATTCTGCGGTTGTATCTATTCTTTTCCTGCGAAAATTAAAGAGTAAATCCACTGCTCTGTGAGAAGCATGAGTTCACCACCCCCATCGAGAATTACATGTGAGTGAGTGTGTGCTTGTGTGGTCAGTCTGAGTTGATGTGCTTCAGTGCAGTGTGAAATTGGGCTTCTGGGCCATTCTCTGACCACTGAGCTGATCTGCAACCTCAATCTCTCTCTGCCTCTCTCTTTTTCATCCCTCATTTCCTCATTCTCTTTCAAATTCAACCACTCATTCACCAACACACACGTTCAAACACACTCAAACTATGTATGAACAATGTGTTGGGTTCTTTGTCATATTCAATAAAAAACATCAACCTAGACAGAAAAGGACAAAAGTCAAATGCACATTTCTGCAGAAACTAAACATTCTTTCACAGTTGAATTAACTTCAATGACAGCCCTGTTCTCCATAGCCAGTAAGTATACTTTGAAATGCTTCATGATCGATCATTGCAGCTCAAAGTCTAGAATGCATGTACATATATATGTGTGTGTGTGTGTGTGTGTGTGTGTGTGTATGTAGGTCTGGAAGGAAGATATATCAAATATACGTTAATGCTGCTTTTCTGTTGTCAGGGCACTTCCATCTTTCATCAAATATGTTCCTCCAGGGTATTGTGTATCCACATAAATCAACACCACATTAACTCAAATTCATATTTTAGTCTTGACACATAAAAAAAGACTGCTCTATTTTCTCCAGTCTATTTGAAGACAGCGTCATTCAGATGCACACATGTATAAATTCCAACCCCTCAAGACATTTAGCAAAAAACAAGAAAGAAAATAAAAATCTCCTCTGAAATTGATAAACATGCCATGACATGGTGGAATAAGCAGGCCTGAGTTAATGGGAACGTGTTGATAGCACAGAAGGTGCGTGAAAAGCATTTAAATGTATGCCGATTGTGAACTGTATTTCATTAATCAAATTTAAATGTTTTCATAAGATTAATACAGGTTCTTTTCATTTACTTTACCTGTATACAATGGCATCTGCAACTATACTATACAAACTAGTTGAATACATATGAATAGTTTATTTCATGTCCCTGCATGCAACTACAGTTCATAACAGTTATTTCAGAGGATATTTAGGCACTTCTTATTCTGGGCGGTAGAATAAAGTTTAAATACATACATTTACTACATTTACATTTTCTGATTAAGAAACACTAAAATATTCATGATAGCATGAATTAAAAATAATTGTTAGGAACTCATTGTTCATTCCTTTAAATTTTACTTATCAGAAACTTAAACTCAAGGACATTCCGCATCTTGTAGAGAACCCTTTCTGGCCTTTGAGCAGTTTATCTCTGAACTGCCATCTTTTTGCTCTAAAAAGATCTGATCTCAAAGGAATTGTCCTCAAGCCAATATATTAGTTTGTGTTTTAGTTCACTGCTATGCTGAAAATCTGAGAGCAGGTTTCTTTATATTCCGCCACAGTATGAGGTCGTCACCATTTTTATCAACATCGTTCACTTCATCAGACCAAATAAACTTCTTTCTTGTGCTCTCGGGTCTTTTAAATGCTGTTTGATAAATGGTCTTCCTTGTGTCTTGCCTCAGTTAGTGGCTCCGGTCTATCAACTCTAAAGACCTAATAAATGGAGTGCTGTTGAAACAAGTCTCCGTCTGGCACATTCCCTCATCTCTGCATAAGTCAACTAAAGCTTTGTAACAGTGACGTTAAGGGTCGTATTCATCTCCATGACCAAGGGCTTGCCTGCTATACACACTTTGCACTTGGGCACGCTCTTGGGCATTAAAATTTGTTTTCCACACTGCCCTGATCTACCATTCATCATATTTTACCAATTAAATCAACGCAGTTATTGAACTTCCAAGGTCAATGTTTGTCCAAACATTAATTATAAACTTGGGACCTTTGATTTCATGCTTTTGATAGTGAGCATTCATTTTATCCATTAATCTTGCAGGTGAAGCCCAAAGTGCTTGGCTCATTTTATTGATAATCTTAATCCAAATGACACAAATGTGACCAATAAAATGTGTTAAATATCCTACTATTACTTACGAAGTCTACTTGCAATGGAAATTAATATTACAATTTTTGCCTTGACATATTCTGAGTACATATATAAATTGGTTTGAAGAAAACTTCTAGGACGAAGCTGTTTTAGTTTATAATTTCACCCGTACAGATTTCTTGGGTTAGTAAGGCGATCCAAACAGAACCACCTATGAGGTATCCCTCTCACTCCAACTATTGAGAGATTTCAGCCACACTGCAGCACAATGCATTAGTGAGTACAGTAAATGAGGGGGACATGTGCTGAGAAAAAATTGCCAAAATTTGTTGTTATTGTCACCATGGCAATGGAATTTCATGATTATCGCCATTCTCAACAAAACATTGAACCAACTCACCTCCAACTGCTGAGCTTTGGCATTTTTAGGGTCACAGAGAGAAGTGTTAATCCTGTGGTTGTGTTTGACACAGCGTTGAGTTGTGTTCTGGGGCATTGGGAACATCTGGCGTACCAACGTCAGCCGTCCAATTGACTTCATGACTAACTCCTGTAAGTCATAGTCTGAGATCTCCTGAAAGGGTGCAAAGAAGAAAAAGGATGTTGGTGTGAAGAAGGTGAGATGGTATTTGAGTTCAGGAAAACAGAGGGGAATAAATAAACAAAATTAGTACAGCAAATATGCCATTTAAAAGGAAAAAAATCTGACCGAAAGCTAAGTACAAAGAAAATTAACCACACAAGTATGTATCATCACTAAAACATGAAGTCACTAAATAATTATAATTATTGAAAATAAAACAGTTATTTTCAGTAGTTTAAAGGCCATTATACAATCTGTACATTTGCACTTATAAACACTAAACAAGGCAAAATGCTAACTAACTAAATGCTCAAAACTGTTTTTATATATCTTCTACATTATACGACTCTGTATTTTATTACAGATATGAAAGATGCACATCTGGTTGGACGGAAAGTCAGTGGTATAACTGGTCATAAGTGTGTGTTGAAATATGTGCACAAGCATTTGCACATATTCTGCACGTCCTTGAAAAAATCCAGAGGTGGAATAGTTGCTAATTTTAGCCCTAGGACACAATCTCTTCCTTCTGCTCCCCATTCATGGATCTCCATCTATTCTCTGAACAGAGGGTCATATGGTGACGAGATGAAAACTGACATTTATTATCCCTGGTGGAGGTAAGACTGCCACCAGCCGAGAGAGCCTTTGCCTTCTTTGTATACGTGTGAGGTGACTGGCTGCGTCTGTGTGTGCTTGCGTGTCGTGTGTGCACCTGTCAGTTTGTGTGTAAATCTGTGTGTACGTGTGTTTATGAGATTGATTTTAAGCCCTCCAATCATGCAAAACCCTTTTGCTACCCTTTTTATTTGCACATGGCAGCCCACTTGACAGGATGGATATGGCTCTGGATTCCAGACCATGCACACACATAAACAAGCCATCACACAGCCTTTATATTAGTGAAGGGTAATATTATAGGTATCACACCTCATTGACTAATCTCAGTGGATTTTAATTGAATGCAATTAACATTCATCAAGATTTGTGAGTCATCATTGGGTGATCAATGGTGATGAGCAATAATTTTCTGCACACATAATTGGTATAGCTGGTGTTATCTGTTGTAATTAAACTGATCTATACTGTTTGTTTTCTCCAGATTTACATTTTCTGTTGTGAGAGATTTTTTATATTGTCAGTTTTGTGTTTCTACATATTCTCTGCTCTGAAACACTGAGTGTACTGAGAACTCGTGATCTAAATTATTGATACAGGTTTAAAACAGAGTAAAACGATACTTACACTTTGAAGATTAAAACTGAAATAACATGTTTGACCTTCAGCACTTTGTGCACTGAAATATCTACTGTCTGCACTGTCCAAGTAATACATCTACAGTATTTACTTTCTTCTTTGGCATTTAAAAGGATTCTTAACATGTTTCAAGCTGTTGTTTTTGTGAAAGCCCTGAATGAGACTACATAACAAGGCCAAAAAAATGCAGAGGATGCAAGTCAAAGAAAATGCTGAACACTGCTAAAAAGACTGATCCGTGGGCCAAAAGAGAATTAGGATTCACTACAGGCAGTCAAGGGCATGCAAAGAAAGATCTGTAGGCAAAAATGATCCAGAGTGCTCAACTCTAAGGATGAAACTAAAAAACTATCTATGCAGTGATACACAGGAATACAAAAGACTGACACCCGTAAACAGAAACTTAACAGGGAACTCTCATTTCAAGCTTTGCCCTCTAAACAGACATCTAACATTGTCATGTTCCATTTGCCTTTATGTCTGTATTTTCCTGAGGATAAACTAAACAGTCATCACCCGGTGTGACTTTTAGTGGCCTGAAAGTTGTTAGCCCTTTAAAAGCTAAGGCAAAAGTGAATGTGACTTGTAGATATAAAGAGACAATGGAAAGAGAAAAAATCCTGCATATCACACACACTGGCAGTTTTAAATTGTATGGGGATTCCATCAGAGAGAACACAGTTCTGCAGGGAAGAATCATGCCTCACATTAAATCTGTCTCTTTTCTCTCACACCATCACACAGGCCACTTGCTATGATTTTTTCTAAAATTTCTTGTTTGTAAAATCCCGGTTAAACTTGATTACAAATGTTGAATTGCCAAATAGTTTACATTGACTTTAACAACAACCTGGAATTGTCCATTGATTTATTGAAAGTGTTCACATTCTGCTAGTGATAGTCACACTGAATCAGAAATATATAATCCACCTAAATATTTCAGCCTCTCAACATTTGAACAACAGGGCATTATAATTTATTTACGTCCATCATTCCACATCCTTTTTCCAATTCCCACAGTCAACCATTTATTCGGTCAGTCCTGAGAATACTTCAGTTGACCTCACCTTTGAGCAATCCAAACTGAAAACTGAAACTCTAAATAGGCTGTAACCCCTAGGGTGCCCTGCAGCTGAAATCTGGAGTGAAACATGAGTTGTTTACTCTATAAACTGGACGTTTAGGTTTGTAGCCACCCCAAGCAATATCTACCCATCACTTCCATCATGTTCCTTCCACTCCCAGAGAGAAGCCAAGCTGTGCTCCGCTTCAACATTAGAGACAAAAGGAAAAACTTACCATCCACATACCATTCATTATAAATTCCTCTTGACACATTTTATGTGATGCCTACAATTTGTCCCCTTCTATTACTCCCCTCAAACTCCACTTGTCTTAACAATTTCCCATGTATTATTTTATTGTTGTTTCTTTCTTTTTATATTACTCTCTCAAATAATTAGCATGCCAACACTCGGTCACCATATTCTACAGAGGAAAAACAAATATATTCTAGCTTCGACAGCCCTCTTAGTCATCCCAGCCCATTGGGGTGCTGAAATGTGTTCTCAAGATTTGATGGTAGTCCGATTTGGACTCAGAAACTACATGAAATAAAAACGCAGAAACAAGAAACAGGCTGGGGCAATGAGTTATTCTAAGTGACTTGTTTGTGTTCATGATATATGCTAACATTTAATAAACATGTATATTCTACATAAGAAAAGTGCTAGTGGTAAGTTTGTGTGACGTAATTAGTTCTTTAAACATTTTTTAACTATTGGTTTGCTGATGTGTTAAGAGATTAATGTATCCCACAATCCATCATGGCATACTTAATCACAGCAGTTCATTAATGTTACGCCATGCATCACTAGACACAAGAAATCAGTGAATTTAAACCACACGGTTATTAGCTATTAATGGAGACTCTAAACTTTGGCTTCAGTTTCAATTTGATGAATAAACCACTACATATTATAGTGACAGGTCCAAGAGAATAATCTTAGAGTTTTATTTTACTCAGACCTTAACTTTATCAGTCACATATAAATCAGGTCTCTAGAGTGAGAGATTTAAAGAATCCCATTCATGCCTCAATCTCTAGCAGACTTGTCTACTATAATGCTTTTTTTATGGTATCCCCAAAAAGACAACTGGAAGGCTTCAGCTCTAACAACAACCAAGGAAAGTGAGCACATCACTTTGGTTCCGAGGTCCATATACTGGCTACCAGTTACCTTCAGAACAGAGGATAGATATATTTAGCTGCTGCACCATCTAAGCACACAGATGGGATAAACTTTCTTAGGACATCAAAAGTGGCCCAACTCCACACACATTTAAAGGAGAACTGGTTGTTGGTGGTGGGTCTGAGTCTCCATTAGAGGCAAAACAAAACACAAAAATACCCCCCAAATGATATGAACTAAATCCTCCTTTTATAAAGAATAGAGTAGAAAAGAAATCTCTCCATCTGCATTCTTCTTTGGAGATCATAAGATAGTATCAGCTATCATCTGTGATAAAGAGTCCATACCAAATATTTGAGATTTCAAACCTCCTCTCTTAAATCAGCCCTGGTCTTCAGTCTATGTAGCAACACAATTTGTGATGACATGTTTTATCTGCGTTTCAAGTGTCGGGCATACTGAAAAATCCTTGGATCTGGGACTAACAATACGCACATCTCCCTGACAATAGTAGCAATGAATTTTGCAATTTGCTTTGTCATTTCCAAGTTCTGTGAAAGCATGAAAGGATTTTGCCATATAGAGCCCTGGATGGTGGTAACAACCGTCAGATGTTTTTCATCTTTCCCTGAATGGAAATTTGTTATGTAGTTCCTCATGTTTTCCATGTAGTCAAATGCCAACTCGCTTCCATAAAGCAAGCTTTCAAGGCTTGGTGGGATTTCTTTTTTATTAACAGCTCCTATGTGAGCTCTTAAAAATCAAAATGCTCGCAGCCTTAATGGGCACTTGGCAACTGTGGCATTGACAAATGCAAGTACTCTCAAGATGTCTTGCCAGTATTGCAAGTGTGGGTGTGGGGATATATTCTACCTAAAGCAAAAAGAAAAATTATCCGGTGATGATGTCATTTGCAAATGCCTTTTGGGTCCACATATATTTTTAAAAGAAAAAAACTGAGCAGATTTTGCCTAAATCTAACTTTAAGACCTTCACAGTAATTTAGCATTTCTTTCAGAAGGAAGACACAGAGCAAGGGCTTCTATTTTCAAGATGATAGGTTTGTTTGAGGGAAGGATAAAAAATGACTAACAAAAATTATAACAAAAGCTCACCAGTACCCTTCCAGTAAATGTCTGACCACAAGCTGAATGCAAAACGTGCAAAACTTTAATCTATATTCTCCCTGTAAGTACTCTGTCTGCACAGAACATCAAAGTTATCAATTGTTATTAAACTAAAGGTGCATTTTTCCATTTTCAGAGTACAGCATTTCTAATAAAAATGACTGATTAACATACAAATTGCACCATTTTGATGTGGCTTAATTCACCTTTAATGTGCCAATTATTTACGAAGCATGAAAATCCCCATAATTCTACTGACATGGCATTTAAAAGATATTACTATTTCCATTTAATGTCATCACAATCCATTTGTTCTCTCAAAAGACACTGATATAGAAACCAGAGAAAAAGGGAGCACTTTAACGTGTGCATTACAATGCAGATCATAAAGAAAATGAATAAAATGCACCAATATTATAAACAAGTAAAGTGAATTTTGTAACTATCCTCAAAATGAGTATGAGAGGGAGCAAGAACAGCTGCAAGCATCTTTTATCATTCCATGTCCTCATAGCCCTCATGCTCTCACACTCAGAAGAGTAAAGGAGATGGGTGAAAGCAGGATGATCAATTATAAGCTGCAAACTCCCACTCAGTGGTGCTGTCTGACTTTCGGCTGAAGATAAAGCCGGGTTATGACAACCATATGGTATCCTCTCATCCATTTAAATCCATAGGAGTAGGAGCCACTTACAAATGCAGTTATTCATTAAAAAAACTAGTACAGAGGGACGGTTTTGCAATCCAGACATGGCCCCTCAATAAAACCTCAACACTCTCCGAGTAGCCTATTCCTCCAAAGAGCTCAGTGTTCCTAGTAAAAAAATACTGAGAAAGGGCTTAGAGAACATGGCACAGAGTCTGATGACTTCACCTGACTTCAAAACAACCAGATCCAAAATGCTCCACTTTGATGTCATGTAACTGAGCACTCAATGACTCCATAGACTCCACAAGGCGGACTTTCTCAATATAATGTAAGTCATTATAGCATGACTGAATAGGCTTTTATAATCTGAATAACAATCTTTTTTTTTCCAGAATAATATGGAACAAGCAAAGATCATTGATACAATGTAAGAAAAAAATTAAATAAGCTCCACATAGACAAGTGTGAGTGAATGAGGGCTTGTGTCCCACATCTGCTCTCACCCCTGAAAATATGAGTCACATATTACTTTTGGCACAAAGGTTTTGCAAGAAATGTGCATAAATATCAGAGCAGGTGCCCGTCACGCTGTGACGTCAGCGATCCAAAGCAGACCTGGTAAACACTGAGTTGAAGCAGAAAATTATGAGAAAATCTGCCGTAGAAAGATATACTGTCAAGTCCAAATCTGTTCTCACAGTTCTCCCAAGCTCCGTCTTTACATGTGACTTCAAATTTAGGTCGCGTGTGTAAATTCCAGTTTTGGTGTGTGTGAATTGCATCCCATGAGGAAATATGGAAACAAGTTCAGATTTTAGTCAAAAGGCTGCTCGCTTTGTATCGTACAACTTCTCACTGGATTTTGACACATATTCACATGAAGAGACATTTTCTGGGTACACATACTTTAGGTAATTGAGAGATGAAACTTTAATATTCTCTATCATCTGAGAAACTAACAAGAAGTCTTATGGTACCTCTGAGTCTAATCACATGTTCTGGCAGTAGGTTTAATATGAATCAAATAAAGAAAATCAGTAGTAACTGGTAACTTTTTATGTTACAAAATTAGGTTTCCATTCCTACAGTCAGTGTTTATTTTTTCCTTTCCCACATTACATCTGCTTGTGTATATGGCTGCAAGTGTGCATTTGTATATGTCTCTGAGTGAGAGATTTTGGCAGCATAGACCCCCTGCTGTGGTCTGTCAATTCACTGTAATGCCCAAGGCAAAGAGAGAGTGCTTGAGCTTGCACTGCAAAATCACAGAGACACTTCCACACATACCCACTCACTCCCACATATTCGGCTCACCATGGAGTTTATCAAAAAGGCACTTCTGAAGAATCAAGACCAAACACGGATTTGTTGTTTTTAAAAAAAATTAAAGAAGCATTCACAAGTTTAGAAAGGTTTAAATGAAAGTCGGAGGAAATGTAAGCTAGGTGACCTTTAACTCTGGTCTATAAAGGAAGGGGAATCAAGTGTCTATCTCTGGATTGTCCAGCTTCTCCCACTTGCTTAGGCTTAGATCCTGGACATATATGGTCAGGTTTAGATGCACTAAATAAGAATGTGGTGGATTCGTGGAATCTCTCCTCACCACAGAAAAAAAGGGCCTGAGTAAAAGTCTGTGTGTGGAGCTGTGCTACAGACTGTGCCCTCTCTGCCTGAGTGCATCAGGCCAGGGTGTGTCTCCCAGACAACAAATGGAGTGCAGCAAGCAGAGGTGATCAGGTAATCAGGGAGGTTTGGAGGCACTCCCCCATCAGACAGGGAGGGTTGAGCAATGTGAGAGAGTGGTTGGAGAGTCTGGACAGGGAAAAAGAAGACTGGATGATTAAAGGTTGGTTCAAAGACGGAAGAGGGAGCCTGTTTTTTTTAACATGTTTCGGCCTTGACAACTTTAAAAAATAAAAGAAAGAAAGCCAATATTGGCTATTGAGTGAATTCTTCTGAAGCAAGCTGCCTTTTCAAGTGGGGGAAGTTGCAGAATGAACCTCTCAAGGCAAAGAAGCACCTGAGAAATGTTTCAGATATGTCTGAGTGAAAACACAAATATAGCTGAACCGCCCCCCGAATCGCACAGCCACCCCCCCCAACTGGTGTCAACCCTAACAGTGACTGTTAATTGATTTGTTTGTTTTATCCACAAAGTGTTCTGTAAGACTCTCGGAAATAATTTTATATTTCAGTAAGATCTTGAAATATTTGCTAATTGCCACAAAACCACTGAAATAGTCATGGTCTTGTCTTTTACAACTTCAGAGTGATGCCCTCTGAATGTTCTGTTGTTCTTGTTATTATGAAAATGGAAAAACAATTCGGCAATTCTGCAAAGACAACCTGAAAACAACGCCTTTTTGAAGCCTGAACACCATCATATCATCCACTAGTTGTTCAAGCATAAACAGGTTTTTGAAGATTAGCTTTGGGAAACTAATTTAGACTCATTTTAATGTGCCAAGTGTTATCAGGACAAATTAAGTCTTTGCATATTTATTTAATTTGGTGCAACAATTTTTGTTCCTGTTTATTGATTAATTAGCACACATAATTCTGTGCATAACAACGGAGTCAATAATTCTGACTCCTATAATCTGTACAGAGGTATTCTGCAGCTGGAACCCACCAAGTGCTAAATTTGTATTGATCCACTTTTGCTTGTTTATGGAAGAACCAGTATTAGAATAAATCAATTAATCATTTTGTTGAGGTCATCCTTACCCAGAAAATGAAATCTTAAAACAAGACGGAAAAAAGAAAGTCTCTACATTTTCAGAAAATGAAACCAATCTGGTGAACAGACGACATATCCAATTCCAAAGGTACCCACCTCATTGATCAGGATCCAATGACAATCAAAGGCCACCAGGTTAGTCTCCACCACCTGCAAAAAAAAAGAATAAAAAACATCACACATGGAACTGACTGGGGGTAAAAATCATTACTTTGTATGTAAGCTTTGAACATATTACAGGTCCATGGAGGAGAAAACAGGACACACGATGGATGTTTTGTATATAAAAATATATATATATTCTAGCAGCACTAAAAATAGTTTGTTCCCTGTGATTTGTGGCATGCTACATGTGGCATGTGATGGAAAAAGGGCATTACAGAAATTTCCTAAGGCTCAAGCTTGGCATATGTGGTGTGAAGGAATCTTGTATCAGAGCTATTCAAGGTATCAATCAAACAGCTTTTCAAATATAACAGCAAATATATATATATAAACAATTTGTCATGAGTGACAGAATACCAAGGAGAACTCACACAAGCACACCCTCACTTCTTAATACACACATTAGTTCTGATGGCACACAGTCTCCTTTTCTTTGTCTCTCTGTGAAATTGGTGGATTTTTTTGTTTTTTTTGGGGGGTGGGGATTTTTTTTGTATTTTTTATTTGTAAGGGGCACAGTCCCACTAATGAACCACGCCATTTTACCAGTAAGATTACATCTTTCCTTCTTTCGCCCTGTTTGACACGCTTCTTATTCTAAAAATTTAAGTTTCACATGTCTGACCATTTCTATATCGCTTTTTCCTAGGGCTACATCTAGGACAGGTCTTCAGCCCATTACAGGGCAAGCTCCATATATGAACAAGTGCATCTATCTCAATACATATTAATGTAGACATGTAAAAGTCTAATTAGGATCACACTGTTTTAATATAGAAGAGTGATTGATATTCACTCCTTAGAGGAAAAGCAGTTAGTTGTGACTGCTAAGCCTTTCTGTAACACTGTAGCCTTGAAATGCAAAACAACATGATTTATATGTGCATGATAACAAACACTTAAGACTTGTAAAAATACCTTTTTAAATGCTCTTAGAAAAAAAAAAACAGGATTAAACATAAAACGATACAGGGGATATTTTTGTTTCTTTAATGAAATAAGCCATTATTTTTCTCTGTGGGCAACAGCCACATTAGTCCAAGACACAACAACTGCAACAACACTACACATGTACTACTTAGTTTCACAAGTAATGTTTTCTTATGAAACTCAGCTGCTTTTTTTCTTAGACTTCCTTAAAAAAATGCAACAAGTTTAGGAATTTTACCTTCACAACTGCAACATCATTCTTATAGGAGACAGCAAATATAATAAAAGCCTTTATTCTTACCACTTCAGGGCAGTGAGTGATAAAAAGTGTGATACATTTTGAGAAACAGGAACTTGATTAAACCTTGTGTTTGAACACAAGCGCCACTTTGTGTAAAGGATTTCACTTTTCCCATTCTGACCATCAGTTGGCATCCGTCTGGGTAGATGTTTTCAACTAATTAGCGAGAGGGCAGATTTGTAGCAGCAGACATGACTCATCAGGGGTTCAAACTGTTCAATATACTCTGTCTCTCTCATCCATGCACATGCATGCACGCCCACTGGCCCATCATCGACTGTTCCTGCTCCTGAGACTTCCTGAGACTTGTTAACACCTCAGTGCCATTAAAGGAGGTAAGCAGAAGTCATGGGCATCATTCCCCGCAGGCCACCAGAGATCCCTCTGAAATCTCTGAACAGCTCAACAAAAGCCAGATTTCTGCACAGTTCTTACTCTCTGAAGTCAGAAGATTATATAAAATCAACCCTGTGGTCTAGAGCAAATCCAATCACCCAATGTCAATACAAGTAGGACTTTTCTCAAACTCTGAAAGCAGACAGATTGAACAAAAAGAGCTCTGCAACAACATGCCACTGTGCAGCCGAGTATCTCACATATTTTATCCAGTGACCATGAGACAGACAAATAACATTTTGAACTTGGAATGGCAACTATCAAACTGTCACTGTCAGTTGTCAGCTGTCAGTTAGCGTTTAAGACTGATGATTTTGAAAGTTACATAAATCTGACACTACATTGTACTCTTTATTGGAACTTATTTGAACAATTATAAAACGTAAATTAGTAATGAATCTTACATCTTCTATCAACAATCTTTAGTAAAAGTCCAGAAAAAATATACGACATCAACAAAAAATTTGACTTACGGGTGTTTAGGAGTTGCCTTTTGAAACCTTGCAGTTTCCAGACCATTCAGAGCTTAAAGGCTTCTGTCCTTTGCATGCCACATATATTTCTTTTAATGTATCTACCATACCAACAAAATAATAAAATGGCTTGTTGAATCGCATATGACAAAAATCCAGTATAAGATGTGAGGAGTAAAAGTCTTTCAGAGAAAGAATAAGAAAACCAAAAAAAAAAAAAAGAAAAAAATCATTTTCTAGACTGGCTATCTTAAAAATTTCCCTTAAATGTTATTTCTTTCCTTTGCACTGTGATGCATGTTACTATTAGTTAATCTGTTTGGTATAGTTTAAGAAAATGAATTGAGGAGCAAATATTGTCCTAGCATATCAAGGGGAAACCTGGGAGGGAGAACAAGTGGTGCTATTTAATAAAGTGCTTTAAATTAAAAAATAAAAATAATTGCATAATTTAATTTCACGCACTATTTGTGATTAAATGAAGTAAACAATCAATGCCCCACCCTCCAAACTAAGAACATCCTATCTTTGCCTTTTGACATATAAGCACATGATGTGAAATATACAAACACACACAACATTACACAAAACATTATCTGCTTTTATATCACTATAATGAATGTTTCTATGTCTGCCGATGAGGATACTGTCGTTTTGAAGTGTAGGTGTAATATCCCCTCAAACCTCACACTGCACCTGAATACTATAAGATAAATTACACATATATATCTGATATATTGTATCAGAAAGGCTATGAGAGCTGAAAGGAAGAGACCGCTGGAAAGAAAATCAAAATCTTATGTACTTGCAATTATAATCACTGTACCATCTCTATCCACTGTGGCACTGAAACTCTAAATATCCACTGTGGCAGCTTTTCTTTCCATGCAGAGTTGCGTCCCTTTTTCTATTAATAACTGATGAGGGAAGACTGAAGATATTGTATAAATTATTCTCAAGCACAATTCTTACACCTCAAAATCAGTTTAGGTCTCGAACCGCTTTTTTCAAATTCAGATTGATGGAATTCTAGTATCTTGAGATCATCTTTGACTACAACTATGCCATGAGAGACAAAGATGAGAGACGTTGATAGAAAACTTGGTTATTCAATGTATTCAGACATCCAGCTAATGTCTTGGCAAACCAAGAGAATAACTGACCATGCAGGCTTCTGTCAGCTGTTCTTCGAAGCCTGATATGCCAATAATTAAAGGACAGAGTTAATCTCGATTTATCGGGTCACATGTTTTTTCATTGCTCAAGACTCAAATGTTCATGTTCCTTAGCAAATTGGAGCATTTTGCTCCACGCCTACTTGAAAGGCAGTATTTTTAGTCTTGAGAGATGTTTATGATGAAACATATCGTAGATGTGCATGGTTTTTTCTATCACTTACTCTTTTCCAAAAGCCCCTAATGACTATATGCAGCTCCATTTCGAATACCCAAAGATATTCTTTCTGTCTTTTTTTTTTTAATTCCTTTCTTAAGTTTCAAAGCATTTTTTAATGATGACAGACCCTCTTCAAAATGTCCAATGAAAATGTCCCAGCCACCAAAAATATTAAAAGGGCAATAGTGGTTTAAAGGAAGATTTTATCCTCACTTCACATTCAAGATCTTACCTTAATTCGAATTGAATTTGCTCCTTCATTCATTCATTTCCCCCTTTGTGCTTTCTCACTCGCCCTCTTCATGCATGAAGCATTTAGTGCACACAAAGTGAGCCATTTTCCCCTTATTACATCTTAACTGCTGCTTGCCACCATCAGCTGCTTCTCCCACCCTGTGCCTTATGTCTGCTTCATTATGTTTGTCTTGATGTCAAGAATAAGTATGTTTGTGCACACTAAAACGTCATTGAGAAGATAAATTCTATGGAGTGTATTGCAACTTTGCAGAAAAGCTCACACACGCTCAAGAAAAAAATGATTCATTGTAATAGCACAACTTTTGTAAAAACCCTAGATGCCAAGTCTGTTGAAAACTCTTGCGTAACAAAACAAAACAAAAAAAGCATGAGAAAACTCATCCAACATGTCTTTAATAACAAATCTGGGTAAAGGTGACCACAAATCATGAAATTAATATTGTATATCTATGTTTGATTATTTTGCCAGAAGACAATATTAAGAATCATCTATTTTTGTTTTGTGTGTATGATGTACAAACACGGAGGTCAAATTGAATGAATAAAAAGCCACATTGCATGTTGGACTGCAAAAACACTAACCCTAGAAGTAACCAATGAGTATGTTGTTTTGTTTTTGTGACTTTGGTGTGTGAAACTTAGTCAAGTGATTGATTCAATCAGAAAAGGAGAAAAGAAAAAAAAATGTGGCCACCGAAGCATGTAATGTAGAATAATGTGCAAGCAAGTAAGACGAACTGTGTGAGATTAATCAATCAATTAAAATGTCAATTAATATGGATAAATATGTCGATATCAAAATGATAAAGAAGATGACCAATTTTGTGTTTGGTGGTACCCCAGGCTGTTGTTTGGTGACAATATTACGCTCTGTACAGGAATAACAACGATACACAATATGAATTCATGACCTGAAGTGTGATTTCTGTTAAGACGTAAATAGAGACACATAAGTAGTATGGTACAAAGTTCACCTGGATTTTTGTCTTCCCAATTTTCTTCCCAGTTTTGGAGAGCAATACGTCTGGAACCAAGCTAAATTTTCTGGAAAATAGAGTTAACTGTAATAACATTGGATGCACTGGACCATGCAGAGACTCACATGGGTATCAACGGTCTATGTGATTCGTTTCTACTACTAATGGCTGCAAATTACAACCAATGCTTTGTTTAATTAGTTTGATCCAGCTGTGGTCACACACCAATGACCTACAGCACAGTCTAAAGAAGGCTGCGCTTATATTCCAAGACACAGAGAGAATTGCAAAAACAGACGGAGAGAGATGCTGAAGAATATGATTATCTGCACGCATTCTGATTTCAACGTGTGGGTCTTTTTAGCAAATTTAAAAATAAGAAAGGCTAATTGGAATTTGTATTTTATTAAATCTTGCAGTCCAATTACTTTGCTGTGCACACTGACACCAAACGCGAGTTGTCAAACTCAACAAAAGCCAGCAAAACTTTCTTTAGTCAGGGTCCTGCCCTGCTCACCAATCCATCACAAAAACCATCAGTATTTTATCCATCAGTCACTTTCAGATTAAAATATGGTCCATTCTTTCACTATCTTGTCTTTCAAGTAGATATTTGTTGACTGGTTCCCTCTTCGATGCTTCCTTTTTCTGTCTGACATATGATGCTGGAAGAGCAAAGGTTTTCCATGGCATACGTTCAAATGGAAAAGGGTAAAAGTACCAACATGCAATACATCCATCATTCTCAACCTTGGCATGTTGGTGCTGGTCTGTGTGTGTCAGCACGAGTCCACAACATTTAAGCATATGTCGGCATTTCAGTTTATCGATCTAACCACAGATCTGAGCTGTACCAAATCCACCGAGAATATTTAACACATGCACAACACAGCACAACCACCTCCAGAAAATATGACAATTTTCAACCTGACATTTAGATATGAACAGATCAATGGCTCGAACAAATACAATAAGCAGCCTAGATACACTAAGGTACACAGCTGTGTATACAAAGTGTGTTTTTGTCGACTAGCTTAAATGTTGTTGATACGGTTATGTTCATAATTGATTTTCAAGATGTTTTTTACCTAAAAGGGTATTTTTCACTTAACAGTAGGCTTGTCATATTCATATCCATCAAGGCATAAGTTTTGATTAAACTCATACACTTTTTCCCTTGTTTTCCAGAATTTAATGGGGGGATTGATTGTAATCTGTGTACAATAATTCAAAATATTGAGATTTGACAAGAAAAACAATGCAGCAGACAGAAGGCAATTTAATAGTCAGTTGTTAATGAGAAATTGATCATTGAAACCCCTTATATTAGTTGTGCATTTACCATTGTCACTTTTCTGTGTTCTATAAAGTTGTGAATTTATAATAATAAAGCAATAAATACTCTTTTAAAATAACAACCAATGCCACCGAATATGATAAGTATAAATTGTATTAACTTAAAAGCTGAAACAGTTGATAATGTTCATAAATAATCACAATAATCATCTTACAAAAACAAACATAAGATACTCTGGATTCAATAACCTGAAGCGCAGAATATGAATCAAAACAATAACTGCTGCAACACAAAAAAGCTCATCAACAATATAAAACAGATCAATGACCTGTAAGTAAAGCAGTGCAGAGGAAAAAGGGGGAGATTTGAACACATCGCAGGCGAATTGAAAGATTAACCAATTTCCTGAATCATAAGATCTTAAATCTGCTGAAATTCCTGACAACAAAGCCAGATGAGAGTACTAAAGTGACTTTCTGTTTGATTGTGTGTGAGATTTTCAAAATGAAACAGATGAAGATGGATGACAGACAGGGAAAAGCTTTGTGCACGCGTGTATACTTGACTGCAGGACAAGCTGCTGAAGGTCTGCTTCACTATAAAATCATTTTTCAACCTCTTTTAATCTATTATGTTGCAGTCAATACATACTATTGTATGTAAACATAAGGAACACAATGAAAAAGATCTAAAGAATCTGCAGAAAAATAATTAAATATATCAACAGATCATAAGCAAAAGATTGCCCTGTGTTCAGTGATCACATGTTAAAAAGCCAAAGCCACTCATGGTAAACTAACTAGAGTTGTTATGCCTCAGGCTTGAAAATTCGAGCAGGAAATTCTCCAATGTGACGCATTATCAACAAGTTAATTTCCTGCACGGTGGGTTCCAGTAAGTCAAATTGTACAGACTAAATTAGCAAGTGGTGGTGTAACGAGCTCATAATATGGGATTAAGCAGTTACCAGTGGGAATGGAGAAAGGGGTCAGCTTAGTGTCACAGCCTGAAGGGTTAGTGTTCAAATGAGCAATGAAAGAAATAACCAGTCCTATATAGTGGAGAGCACCAGATGTTGTGCTCCTTAATAACACATCTGATCTGGCCTCCAGAGGTTGAAACATATGCTTAGGTTTTAGCCTGATGAGCTGACCACTCTGTGTATGTTTTACAGGTAATGCTCGAAAATGACTGTAGCTTTGCATGATGTAGGTCATTCAGAAATATCTTAATAAAGACTCTTAGTATCAAGGTAAAAGTGTTCCAATTACAACATAAGAAAATTGGCTGCAATCGTGCTGCAAGAAAAGGCACTGATATAAAACCTGGTAATGAGTTATATTTCTACACTTGAAAGTAAATTGACTCTCTTAACGTTATTTCATTCTGAATATATTGTTGATATGTCTGAGATAAATGTCATGCACTTCCTGGTATGATTAGTCGACAGCTTTTACAGCAACGCTACTGCTTTGCAAATATGTGTAATATGCACTTTGCTGCAAATTAACATCAACAAAAAAACATGTAAAGAAGCTGCACAGTACATTTGCATGCCACTTGCAATGTAATAAATCAGTAAATAATGATGATGAAAAATCATATTAGATTAATAAAACAAACAAAGGGAGCCTAATGAAATGGTTCTCTTCTGAACATGATCACTTTTGGAAACTAAGCCCTACACTGGTGAAATAGCATTTGCTTTAATTTTTAAACTTTTTATTCGTTGAAACTTCAGAAAGTGGTATTTTTTGCTTTTTAGTTTTTTTTTCTTTGACGTAATTGTAGTCCCCTGCTTCAAACATATAAAATTCCTTTCTAGCTCCTTTAACTATGACAAACATATACGTTCCATTCCATTAAAAGAAGTCGCACAGCTGTACATTTCCATTTAGAGGTCTAAGAAAGATCAATCACCTGAGGCACATGCAGACACAACCCAAGATACATTTTCTGAGAACAAGACGGCAGTTGTTTAAAAATAAGCTTTCTCAAAGATACAGAGGTAAAGCTTGTAGAGTGGGTCTTACTCTGCTGCACTGAAATTAACTGATGTGTGCCATTTAAATGCTAATGTAATTTGTCTTTTCTCAATTTAGGTTAAAATGTTATCAAGGGGACTATTTTAGCCTTTTCCTGGGCAGTACTCCTAATGAATGTAGCAAGCCTATCACAACAAACTTAAAGATTCCATCAGTAATTTCAGTAACTGCACAGTTTTACAGTCTTTCAAAAAGAATGGCCACTTTAAAGGGCCCATGGCATGTAAGCAAAAATCATGCCATTTTCCTTTTCCTGTTTGAAAAAAGGTGTATATTTCACCTTGATCCATCAACAGAAATGGGAGACAATTTAGATAATAAGTCAATAGGAGTTCCAGAATAGGCATTAACTATATTACTATTACGATCTGCAGCTGAGGCAGACATAAAGATTTAAATAATTAATAAAAATGAAAATAATTAATAGAAATAAAAAAGAGTTGAATTGAATTGCCTCAGCAGGTCAGCTGTACCCACTGCGCAAAAAACAAACAAACTAAAACCAAATAGGTGAGTATGTCAAGATGAGTATGCTCTACGTATATTGTGCGAAATGCTATTTCATGAGAACTTTGTCCAGCCCATGGATGAGGGCAACTGGAGGTTGTACTGTTAACACTTTAAAGAAAAAAATAGATTGTATTTCTTTTATGTTAGTTTTTATTTGGTCCTTTCACAAAATATGAAAAAAACAGTTATATATTTAATATTCATCATTTATTAACATGCAGTAAGTCAAAATTATTGTCCTATACTCTTCTACCTGCTGTTATCAGCTATATCTAATGTTATACAACAGGGTTTTGAGCAAAGTTTACACCATGCAAAAGATGTCAGAGGAAAAAACATTTCAGAAACCGTACGTATCACAAACAATATATTTTGTATTATTGGGTTAACACTACTGTCATTCAAGGACCTAATTTTCTAACTGAACCACAGCACACCCAGATGATAACCTGATGAAGGCATGATAAAGTAATTGACGTTTATATGGGATGATCTAACAGCAGACAGCTAGAGGACGCTTACGGAGTACACAAAAGGTGTGTAGATAAGTATGTGAGGGTTCAAGTACACAGCAAGGAAACAGAAGAGAGGAAAAAGACAGAGGAAGCAGATAAGCACACCGGTGCACAAAAAGAAGAGAAAAAACAAGATGGTCAGCTCACACATACACACACACACCTGTATCATCTCTAAAGTACTTCCTGGCATCCCCATTAGTGGCTGCACCAGCAGCAGTCAATACTGCTAACCTTTGGTGCTCCATACACATAGACAAACACATACAAACAACCGCTCAGCCCTGCAGTCACAATGCTTATAATCATTGTGGTTCCTGCTCTGTGCGCCCAGATAAAACCTTAATGTCATCACACACACGTACAAACACCCTGTTTATTGAGATAAGAGCATAATGTCATCTCTGTGCGGTGATAAAGTTCAAGGAGAAAACTAAACCCCTTGATGTGCCCTTTCAACTGCCATGAAAAGTGAGTGAAATAGAAAGGGTGTTCAGGTCAGTGTGTTCGGAAGGTTCTGCGTGAATGTGAGTTAACAATTCAAGTGCAAGTAACCACAACCTGACACAATCTCACAGCTTTAGTTAAGAATCTATGTCACATAGGTTGTTGTACATATGAAGTTCAGAGCTGTCATTTGGTTTGTTTATCCTGATACGCTCACACAGAACTCAGGCTATGGTATATCAGCCATATCCAACATAAGCACTGGGCATCAACTAGTTGGGTAAAACCCCAAATATGTGCTTGGCAGTAGAGTCCCCAGTTCTTTTATTCAACATTCACTAAACCTTGAAATTGAACACTGGCAAAACAGAACCAAATATGTAAATTTTCCTCTTATGTTACACTGCTAATATAACGTAGTGTAAGTAAAATTGATAATTTGTACCTTCAAATCTTAATATCGATGCTATGAATACTTGATATCACATCACACAAAAAATATCCAAATATGATACGATATTAAACATATGCCACAGAATCGTATGTTGCTATGTCCTGAAGATAGCGTTCCCCCTGTTACAAGTGTGACTGACAGCCTATGCGGTATTTCCCAAGCACTTATTTCATGGCCATTGGATTCAAAATGAATCTGATGAAATTCATAATACATTATGGAAAAATGCAGGCAGAGCATCTTGATGAGAAAATGCATATTCATCACTGGCAATGGAGCAAGGCAGAATCACAACGTCTGATTCGAGACTCCATTAGAGAGAGAAGACTGTTAAGCTAAAACCCCTTAGGGATTATTATGGCAAATGAACTAAAGAGGGAATTTCACACACATATCCAGATCTGTGTTTTTTTTTTAATCTAGTCCTCAACTGGGGTATTTCTGCATCAACCTTTATGCAACCCTTTTGCTGTATTAAAAATACACTTATTTATTTATTAAAGGCTCTACCAAGTAAACCCATCCTCATCTGATTTGTCCAATCTTGGAACAACTTCCTCTACAGGCCCTTTTTTCCGCAAACTGTCTTTACGCTTATGTGGTTGGACATGACAAAAGCATAGTACAATTAAACGCTGAATGTGGAAGTTGTTGTTCAGCAGTGTGCATAAATATGGTGCAACTATTGCTGGAAAAGGGTTTAAATAAGTCATATAAAAAACAAAAACCCATATTGAATTTCAGAATATCTGGCATGCCTCACCCTCAGTATTATAAATGCAACCCTTAAATGTGGGGATTATTTCAAGGATCAAAGAGCTTAAATATCAAGGATTTTATTATGCCGTAGGGACATTTGTTGCACAACCAGCAGTACATGAAAACTGACAAACTTAAAACACAGTTCACAAGTTCCTCCTGAAATCTTTTACCAGTGATTGTGGCCAAGCTTCAGCATCAATAAGACTGTCCTTTATCCAGAGTCATAATGACACAATTTGTAGAAGCCCTCTTATATGATTGTGTACGTCTGTGGAAACACGTTGATCAGGCAAAAATGATCTACAATAGCAAAACTTCTTTCCACAGATTTAGACATCTAAGAACATCAATAATCCTACAGCACTGTTAATTACTGCAGATAATATGGCCAAACCAAAGTCCTGTTATACAGTATTTATTTTGTTCTCTTATTTTTCTGTCTGTTATCTTTGAAAGTGGAAGTATCTGTTGTGAGCGTGAGCCATAAGAATAATATCATACAGCTCTCAATGAAAACACATTGTTGAATTTTTTGCAAATAAAATGTTTCTCTTCTTCTTGATTTAGTTTATTCTTGATTAGTTTTGTTTACATTTTGTTTTCTAAATTGACAATTAAATAGGAAACTAATCAGAAGGCCAAAGTCAATTTAATCTTATGTAAATTAAGAGGGAAATTTGCTTCATGGATGAGTCAAGAAATGTAGGAATTTTCTTTAACCCCACAGCAAGAATTATAATGATTTGCATTTTCTTAAATTCATTGCATTATTGGTATTTTATGAGTAAAGTAATTTCCGGTATGCATTAACTCATGAAAAGTAATATTGTTAATATGATTTTGGTCAGAGGGGACGAAACATACTTTGCTCCTCTAAGGGAAACATGTGGACAATCACTTTTAGTACGCTGAAACAAAGAGACAGAGCAGGAAAGGTTTAAATAATGTAGAAAAATGAATGAGCATGTGGAGTCTTGAAATATTTCATAACACTTGAATATTGTATACTATGAATCAGTATTTTACGATCAGACTTTATCCTATAACCAATAATGAGATACAGATTTTTTTCTGAAGTAATTCATACCAAAACACCTGAAATTTTAGACAATAGTCAGATACATTTTATTTACTTTAATAATCTGTGAGGAGCATCAAACACATCAATGGCAGCTACTTGTAGCAAGTTAGATTAATTGTTAATCGCCCATAAAAACCAAGCACCACCAGTCCCACAAAGCACACAGTGTGGTATGTGTGGACAAAAGCAGTGCCTTTAAAAATGGAAATAAGCTTTTTCTAAATCATGGTAAGGAATAGATATTATAAGGACAGTTGATTTTGATATACTTCTAAACTTTGCATGTAGTCAGGAGATTTAAAGCCTTATTAAAAGTATGTTGATGTAAAATAAGTGTCAGGAGACACTGCAAGTCTAGTTAGGCATATGGCCTAGTAGCAAAAACTGAGCAAATAACAGGGGTTTTGTTCAAAGAGGTGACTGTTAATAAGTCATAAGTAACTTGCTTAAAGAATTACCCATAATAATACTTTAATTTACAATGGAGTTTCTATGAGGAAGTCACAAATTTATGTCTAAAAATAACCCTCATCACAGATTGGGTCAACTTTCCCCTCACATGAAAGCATGGAAAAAGTACACTGAGGGTAGAAATCTAAGTTCTGTGTATGACTAACTCTAAGCACTGCTGATCACCCACTCATGTCATCCTTATAGTCAGGCATGGGAGTGGCAGCAGGAACCTCTCAGATGAAGGGAGCACTGACCATTCACCTTTCACCAACACAAAAGCCCATGTGGATGTCTTTGAATACCAACAAAGCCGTCAACTTACAATGACAGAGAACATAAGTCAATATTTGAGAAACTGGCAGAGCTGTTTAGAATTCATTTTAAAAAAGATGGTGAGAAACCCACTACAAATGGACAATGGGGAATATGTTCAGCTAAAATACATGGCATATGTATTTGGTATATTGCACAATTATTTTAGTTTTCCAATGCTGACGTTTACCATGATAATCAGATCTGGTAAATGTGGAAAAATAAACCATTGAAATTAGAACAGGAAATCATCCATCTGGTCCCATGTGTTGAAGAATTTCCATCAAACATCAAAATACGATTTTATAAAATATGTTCCTAAGAAAAAAAGGGAGTTCAGAAGTTCACAAATAAACTGCAACAAAAAAATTCATCACGGGTTAGAGAAGGTTCATTTTGGGGACCACATCACACCATCATAATTGCAGTCTTTGATCACTCTCCACATGTCACTGTCCCTCTCCATCTGCCATTTGGACCTGCTTTCAGTTCACATTTACCATTGGGGATGAATACATCTGGACAAGATGTGTTCTCTATGAAAAATTAACTTACAAAATCCATATAGAGACAAACAAGGCCCTACTCATCTTTGAGTTGGTATATTATTTTCAACGTTTAAGCTTTTCTCTCTTCTGTCCCTCTTTTTTGTGTCAAGAGGTGGGGGTGGGAGGGGAGTGATGACATCTGTGATCATCAATCTTATCCACCAATCTTTTCCATCTTCTGACACTTCATCTCAGAAACCCTGCCGACATGACGTCTGACTAAATTAGATTAAATGGCATTGTCAACCCTCGCAAAGGAAAGACAGAAATTCCAGGAAACTAATTTGTTTGATACTAGCACTCTAATATGGAGTTAAACTTGTCCATAATGTACAACAGCTGAAGATATTTTATGCGAATACTCTATTCCTCTCTGTTATTAAATATCTAATTCAAACATTGTTTTCCATTTTGCTGAAAACAAATCCATACAAATGTCAAAAGAACTCAAAATTTTTCTGAACTTGTTTAAATTTTTACTTTTTCTTTTACAGAAATGTTTTGTGTACACAAAAAGCAGTGTGGAAACAGGAATAAAAACATGACATCCTGAACTAGATTGGAACCACCGTCCTGACTACTTATACATCCTCAGCGTTTTGCCATCCATCAGATGACCTCTCTTTACCCATCACATGAGACTTTTTCACTTGATTCCCCTTACCCATTGATGCTCATATAAATCCATTTCCTTTCCACAATTAGTCAGATTAGGCTACTTCACAATCTTGAACTATATGTTTTACTTTGCTCTATTTTTTAAGTTTTCCTTAAAGACTCTGCTCTCTTTCCGAGAGTGCAAAACATTACGAGATATTGTTGAAAACCCAGTGTATAACCTGAAAAGTCAAGTTATACTATTGCGAAACCTCCATTGAGGTTTCACAATAGTTTTAAATGGCCAAGACTCCCTCACACACACACAGATACACACACACTTTTTAATACAGGAACACAAACTCACTCAGTCACACAATAATGCCCCATTTTTCACCCCCTCCCTGTCACACCTCCAACCAAATTAGATTGTGATTGCTCTTTCCGAGGTCACTTTTAATTAAACTGAGATGAGAACATGACACATGGGATTAAGCCCCATCCTACCACTACAAATAATGAATTCATCACTAATGCTAGAGCCTATTGCTTTCAACCATGACCTCCATACTATTTATGTGTGAAAGCAAAGGAACTCCTCTAATTGTCTTCTACAGAGATAAAGAGTGTGGAGGGCCTGGATGTGTGTCTGTGTTGGGATGCAAATTTCTGAGTGCAGAAAAGAAGTAGCTTAAACACGTGTAGGACGAGGAATTAACTCAAACGCATGCAAATTCACATATACACTTGCAATTTTAGTTGCTCAACTGGGCACCATGACTTAATACAGACTTGAAAAGAAAGGGATGGACACAACAGAAAGAGAATGAACAGAGGAGCAGCGAAAATTTGAAAACTATTTTCACATCTTAATGCCAGACTCAGAGCTTCACTTAAGTGGACTTGAGAGGATTAACTCCCATTATTATCACTGATGTGGTTAATAGAGACACAAGAAGCCTACATCAAAGGCGAAACCCACTACACTTCGGTACAAGTATGTTAAGTCCCTACAGTGAGTTCGTAGTCTCTGTTTGTGCTGGTGTATTAAGTAAGATGTAGTTTGACAAAGAAATCAATTCCAGGTGGTTTTTTAGTCCTTCAGGAGTTGAAGCCTCATGGGCATCTCTTATCAGTTATTTCTTAAAAACGTTTCGGTCCACAAGATATACCCCTAAATGGTAAGCGTGCTAGTTTGTGATGCGATGGGGTCAATGAACATCCAAACAAATAAATAAATAAATCAACTCCCTTACCTCAGTGATAAAAGCCTTGGCAGTTGCTGGGCTCATGAACAGCACAGCTCTGCGTAATGTATCCCGATAGCGATGCAGCTCCTCCACGCGCATTGTTCTGAACAGACTTGTGATCATCATGTTGATGTTAGATTCCACCTTTTGAAGGGACACGTCCATTCCCTGCTGGGATGTCCGGTCCAGGAAATCCTCAATGCCACGAATATCTAAAAAAAAGAATTAGATGCAAAGATGTGATACCACATTTGGAACAAAGACAATGAGGGAAAATAAGGCTGTCTAAAAAATATGGCAAGAGATCAATTCCTAACAAACACAAATATTGACTTCACAACCTTTGCCACTAATGTGTTATCTCGCCAGATAATGGGCTCTATTAATATCCTAATTAATCAGCGTTAACTTGCAGATATTTTTGTTACTGCTGCATTTGTGTAGTTCGACATTCATCTGTCATGCTAATATGAGCTATGGATAATTTTGTCAACACACCACATCTGTCAAACATAAATATCTTTCTTAGAAACTCGAATGCACAAATCATTCTTCGCAGGTTCACGCATGCTCAAACAAACACACAAAAGCATATCCCGGGTGGTCTATAAATGTTTTACGATGCAGACTGATCAAATTAAAATGTAATCTGTCTGAGGCTTTGTGTGTTTGTTAAAAATCAGGAGCCTAACAGGAGGACTGAATTCACTATGCTTTGGGTTTGTGTTGTGTTAGTGACAGTGGTTGAGGATCCAAAATATTTAAATAAATATCAGAAGAAAAAGACAAGACACATCAAATAATCAACTCGAAGCATTAACAATAATTTAAACACCCTACTGGAGTATTATATAGAAGGTTTTAAAAGCTGAACAAGGTTGAATTGTTTGTTAATATCTATTTTCTTAAATGAGAAATACTGGCTTGCTCAACCTAATTGAGGATCTGAATCAAAGTAACCTAAAAGAAACATAAAAAAGTATTTCTTTTTTTTCAGTTGAGCTTCAATCAGATAAAAATATGTTGTATGCATTTGTAAATGTTGAGGCCAGTGGTGCATTAGTAAAAATGTGCCCCATTTTCAACAACTCATGAGACAGTGAAAAGTTTTCATTAAAGCAGCAAACACAATAATTATCTCTATTAAAAGTTATCCAAGTATGTTAACAAAACCAGGATCCTGTTGTTGGTATTTTTATTGCTTGAACTCATCTACGGGTAATGAGCTACATTACAGTCAAGGTAACCCTAATTAAAGCCCTCTGGTTGAGACCACTGCTAATGATGTCAGAGGATATGTGTGAGTGCGTGTGTGTCTGTGTGTCCTATCAACAAGTAAAGCATCTACCTAATGATCTATTTGATATGGAAAATGGATGATGCTGTCATCACTGCCAGTTTCACATATGAGCAATTAACTGGATTGATTGGAGTTGTTTCGGAAAGGGTACTCGTAATAAAGTGATTTAATCAGGGACAAAATACTGATCTCCACATGTAGGCTATATACATGACACATGTACAGTAACAAAATAAAATAAAAAATAGGAGTGCTGGAGGTTGAGCTAGGACAAAGGGAGACATTTTTGACAGACTGAGTATCTGAGATCCCACATTAATGCTTCGTGAAAAATTAAGACGCACATGACAAGCAAAAAATGGGAAACCATAGTAATAGTGGTTTGCTGCAGTGGGTTTAATTCCCTGTCTCGGAGCTTGGGTTACTTTCCTTTATTCACACAGGGCTGTCAGCAGGATTGACATTCAATATACATGCAGATATGAACAGCTGGGAACTTGGTCTGTTTACACAGTTATTTGTGTTGAATTTGAACTCTTTTTATATCTCGGCTTATGAGCACCTTTACAGACCAAAACCAAACAAACAAAAAAACTCTAAAGTTAACTTTTTCTCCATTCAAAGATGAAAACACTAGTCATAGCATTGTTTCTTTGACTCATTTGTAAAGGTGATAGAAAAGATTGCTAAACAAACAGACAGAGCGATAGCATCCTTGATGTTTCTGATATGTGTGTGTACAGAATTATCATGCCATTACTATGTAATTACTAGAGTTAATTAAAAGGAATAACCTTCTGTAGCAATGCTGATTACTAATAACAATATTATCAGTGGCAATACCATCATCATGATTGCACATGAGTGACTGAATCAAATGTGAATAAGCTGGTAAATACAGTACCTGCTGAGGAGAGACTGTCCCATTCTTTTTTTTTTTTTTGTGATTCACTGTTTTTTATTTAAGAACAAATTCCCAAGCTGGGAAACAGGAACATTACAGAGTCAGTAATCAATACCCACCCACCCCACCCACCCCACCCCAACCTTAGTCCATTCTTAAAACTTAGTGCCTTATGTTATGGTGGCACTGCTTTCCAACCAAATTAATGCAAACGTGTTGGTGACTATCTAATAATAACCAATAAACAACCAAGTGAACAGTGTTCACACAAAGACAAGCTGTGCTCACCACCCCGGATTGTTTAACTGTATTATTTATCACGATTTAGCATGTGTGTTTGGCTCTTTGTACTTGATGATTGTTAATCAAAAAGATAACAAACTAAAAAAATTGTCAACAAAGCAGCAGGTTTGAAAATTGAGGTAGTGAGACAGAGAATCAATTTTATCCTTAAGTGTAGTAGCCAACAAGTTTAATTATCTATAAACTTTGACTTTCCATGTGATTGATGGTGTGACTTCCTGCTGGCTTGTACCTATTAATCTTTTTGTCCACTGTTTTTGTCAGACTTAAGGCCAACTTCATTTGCCTCACTATATTTACATTACTCAATTCATTGGCCAAATTGTGTGTTTAAACCACAGTGGTTTGAATTAGTTAAGTAACAAGATCTACTGACTCTCCAGGTAATATTCTATTTATCAATTCTGGCTTAGAATAAATATTTTAGAACTGAATCTGAATGGGGGCTATATCTTGGTAGATTTTACACATTTAATCAAAAGCATCCTTTGCGCAACATCAAAGTTTGCCCGAGTTCCTGTCACCGGCTCTTCAGAGGACAAGGCTTTAGCATGTACCATCCCACTGCTGAGCGGATCATTAACTGTGAGCTACCTTCCATCAAGGAGCTTCAGGACAAGATAGCAGATAAAAAGACAGACAAAATTGCCACCGACCTTGCTCACCCAGGCAACCATCTGTTTGAGAAACATTCCTCTGGGAGACAGTACCGGTCCATTAACACCATGATCACCCATCACCTCAACAGCTTTTTTCCTCCAAGCACTGTCACTTCAGTCAAACACTCCTCCTGAGTGCACCATGGCAAGACATATTGTGCATTTCTGCAGTCCCAGGTCACTTGATTTAACAGAAATGACATATTCTGCTGACATGTTTTCCTCTGTCAGATGGCTTTCACGAGATTTTAAAATTTTAAAAAAACTTGTGTTAAGTTAAACCAACCAGTTCACAACGTGTCATTGCCCTCTGCTAAAATATATAGAAAAACGTGTTTGCAACACAGATATATATCACCACTAAACTTTGAACAAAAAATAAATAGATACATAGTTAAAAAAGTCAAATAGAACTTCAGCTGTGCTTCTATTGATGATAATCACAAACAAAATCTAGAAAATGAAAAACAAACAAAAAGACAGTGTCTGAGACACAACATCCAAACAATAAGCTTATAATAAAGATCCATGTGTGTGTCCCTTTCTATCAATTTGTCAGCCTACCTCTCTGTTATCGTGATCCCATTCATTTTCAAGTCCTTGGCACAAAGTGAAAGCTAAAGTTAATGTGCTGTAGCAGCCAAAGGCATGCAGGGATTCCACCTGCACGCACCAACCAGCTCAGTAGTGCTGAGTGCTTTCCCTTTATCTGTCTCTCTTCCCTTGGACCAAGTTAAGAGACCGCCTGAAATCCTGAACTCTTTTTTTTTCTGGCCAAATTATGCAACAAAAAAGTGCAAAATTTACACCACCGTCATTGTACAGCCAAAGGCAAACTGTGTATCCTACATGATGCATGTCAATTCCACGCAGCAGACATGCCATACAAAATTGTGCTGAGTGATTCTGATGCTGAAGGTGTTATTTATTTATTATTCTCATGAAAAGTTTCATCTTTCTCTGGCCCCTCTCAGGTGGTTCTATGTTAAGCTATCAAGAAGTTAGAGTTGCAAAAGCTCTCTCAACCTGATAAGAATGCAATACTATTTGTGTGATTCCCCATGTAGTTCATCTTAAAATTGGGGCTATAGAGAAAAAGCTTACAGGAACTGCACATTTTAAACTAAACACTTTAGAATAGGAAATAAGATAAAAAGATAAGGAATCTTAGTAAACAGTTGTAACCTATGTACTACAGAAGTCCCTATAGAGTCAGGATGCTAAAGGAGGCGTAAATATTTATATGAACTTTGGACTATGAAAAAATTAAATAGACCAACAGTCTAAAAGTGTGTTAGCAGATCCATAGACATTCCCTTGAGTAGTAGGGGAGTGAAAAACATCAACTATCTGCAAATGAGATTCAGCCAGTGCAGCTCCCTGGCTGCCTATTACAGCCTTCCTGCTCTCTTCACTCCCTCTGGCTGGCGGATTTTCCTCTCCTTCAAATAATCCTGACAATACTAAACTTCAGAACTGCATACTTTCACATCATTTATAGCTTTTCACTTAGAAACATGTTACCTTCATGATGTGCTTTGTTTAAAACTTTTCATTCTCGCCTGAGGCATTAAAAACTTTGCTTATTGTTATTTTGACGTTAGAAATTGGTTTATTCACTCATCCATCCATCCATCCATCCATCCTAACAGCCTGACAACGCTCCCACAGCTCCCTTATTTTCCCAGTGATAAGAGCTTACTCACAGGCTGAAAGTGATGCCTGATTGCCCATTGTGGCATCGTAATGCGAGCTCTTTGCGGCGATGAAATCCATGCTGATGTGAATTAGTTTTGAAGGAAGAGTAGGGTATGTGTGATCCTCCATACGCCTTCTGTTCATGTCAAGCCGTTGAAAAGTTCTACATGAAAACTGGGCTCTCGCCAAATTACACAGTGGAGAGGAACGGAACTAATGTCTGTTAAGACCAATATTTTGATTATAATTTACGGAGGGTGCTACACTTAAACACACTCTATGTCTTAACCTTACATCCATTTACTGTGAGGCTTTGACGGAGAAAAGTACAAATATGTCAGTTCCCAATAAATATATCAAGGTATGTCATTCTTTTTTCTGTTCTGGTAACTTATAACCAGATCCTCTTTGCCTCTTTCTTCTATGCTGTTACCCCTGGTGATCTTTGCCTATGCCGCGGGCATTTCACTGTTGTTTAGTTTACAGACAGTGAATATAAAAAATATATGGATTAAGATGCAATGTAGAATGCACTGAATTCCTTGCAAGCAAATTCTAAAGAATACCCTTTTCATTTGAAATTGTAGCACAAAATCTTCAAGAATCCAGACTCAAGAGATCCGAGCCATCTTCTGGGAGTTTATCTCCATTTGAGAAATTGATGTGTTTGACCCTCAAGCATCATTCGCTTATGCTGCCTATTTCTATCTCCTTTTTTCAGGTAGATGTGTGTATCTCCTTCCACCACTCTTTTTGCCTTTTTTTATCCTCCTGCTCTATTCGATTCATTCTACCTCAAAGCCCCAGGCTTCACATTCCCAGAGTCCCAACGGACAGCTTAACCAACACTTGTATAAAACCAACACTCCATAAAAAGCTCGACACCTTTTAGGTGTGTATCACCTTTTCTATATCTTCAAATCGTTTTAGTCCCCCTCCACTCAGCTACACACCATTAAGGCCCCTTTTCACCCGAAGTGTCAAAACTTTTCATCACACTCTTTCTTTACTTCCTATGCTTATGCTTTTTTTCTATGTTTACTTTGCACTGAGTATGTATATGTCCTAAATGGCACCAATGAAATTGAAATGAATGGCCTTTTTTTTCTTTTCAAATCACAGTTCAGTAATCTAATCACCTCCCGCAGACAATAGATGAGGGTGTACTTTATTCTGGCCTTGTTCCTGTTGCCAGAGTCAGTGTAGTGCTGGTCTAGAGAGTGTACCAACGTATTCTCATTGCCAACTGATAACAGCAGCCTCTGGCATCGTCCTATGGCAACATGGGTAGCACTTCAGTAGCATTTTTCATCATACAGGCCAACTTTGTCTTGGTGGTCCAGGATGAATAGAATTGACCAAAGACTTTATTCAAAGCTCTGAGGGTTGTGGAAAGATACACCTCGACATTCCTTTTAAATCGTGTGTTATCAGAATACATCAAGTTCAGCTTTCAAAGCTGCTTGGTTAATGTCTAGAACCTAGAGAATGTTCTCATCTCAGATAAGAGGTTTTTATGCTCATGCAGCCTGACAAATCTTTAATTAGGTTAAACTTTCAGAGGCCATGAGACTAACTGCATATGAAGTGTACGTATGGCATTTTGGGAAACAACTGTCCCTGCGATGGACAGGCGGACCATCCAGGGTGTACCCCGCCTCACGCCCACTGACCACTGGGATAGGCTCAAGTTCCCCCCGCGACCCCATTAGGGATTAATCGGTTACGATAATGGATGAATGGATGGATGGTTGGAAACAACTGCCATTTTGTAAACTAGTCCTGATAAAATATTTGCATTAGTTCTTAGATTGAATGTACAACCAACAAGCTCCCAACACAAGTATGCCATTTTCATGACCATTTGAGAATGACGTCTCTACTGCGATCATATACAGAGGTTTTTATATCTCTCCTGCAGCTTTATATTATGCCTTTACAGTTTGAAGGTTTCTACAAATCCACCACGGTTTGAATAAAGACATACGTCTTAAGAGCTAACAAGCTAAAAAAACGCACTCACTCCTCACTAAGTGACGTGACTTTCACTTTCTTGGTTACATAGATAATGCATTAACCAACAGTGAAAACATCTGCAGACAACAGTTGGCTACTGCCTTACTGCATACATTTCAGACAAAGTGACCATATGTGGCAAATTGAGAGAGAGGGAGAGAGGGCTCACTATCCCCTGCCTGAACAACTCATAAAAAAATTATCCAATTTGAATTTTCATTAGGAAACTCTTGCTTCATTATTTCCCCAACATAAATCATATTCATCCAATTTGGTGTCCCTCCGTGCACACACTGCCTAAAGACCATAAAATGCTCAGCAGAATAAGTGTCCATACTCACTGACATTTCTTACTCTTTTTTTCTCTTGTTTGTTTCTATATAATTTCTCTCCCGAATCTGCTAGTTGTATTGATAATCATTTCACATAATTTCTTATCAATGTTCCTTTCTCTCTGAACAACTACTACATCCCTCTTTTCTCCAACATATAATTCTATCAAAGATCTTTAAAATCCAAAGCTTCCCTTCCCGTCCCTGTTTGGTTAACAGGAAAAACTTTTAACTTCTTGGTTTAAATGCTCAGAAAGAAAAATCAATCCTTAGATAGATTTAATTATGACATTTAGCTAAATCTCTACTTCCTTCAAAGGTTTCGGTTTATCTGCCCCCCTTCCCTTGTTCTTCACCTCAGGTACCTTGCACAGTATAAACTACAACCTCATGAGTCAACCAAATATTCTGTGCCTCATGATCACTTTACCTATACATTCTCTGTAAGGGTTTCTGTTTTGCCGTTTGCATTCACAGCATCTTAAATGTCGTAATTTCTCACTCACCCATTGTCTTTTACAGTGTTGGAATGTCCAAAATAGGGTATGACTTCACATTTTAAGATGAAGGTTCTTTCTTGCTTGACCCGTGTTTGTCTCTACCTGTCTGAATTTGTATTTAGAATTCCCTGTTCCATGTCCTTTTCAGCCAAGTCTCCATGCATAATGTTTCTGTCATTTCTATGCTCTAAACTTTACAAGTTCACCCCAGCAGCAAATTAAGGCTTAAAGTGGATATCCATCCCCACATCTTTTTCCCCCTACAGCTCTAACTGTCATTGTCTTCATGCTCTGTCCATCATACTAATATTTTCTTGCTCATGTGGATTAAATTGAAACATACAGCTTTAAATTTGCATCTTTATCTTCCAAATCATAATTCCTTTGCCATTCATTCTTTTTTGTTTGTCTATGTTTAAGCAACATAGGAAAATATTCAATTTGGTACAAATATTTCTTGAATCTTCTACATCATATCATACTAGATGTGCTGTATTGCATGGCTGGTGTTTACCTGTGATATACAGGTGATATACTGTGATTTTTTTAAGTATTACATCTCAAAGCCGATATATATGTATAATATCAAGAAAAACATCCATCCACCCAATGTATCCAATACAGCTTATTTCTAGCAGGGTTGCGATGGGTGGATGGATGTGCCAAATGCTGGTAATTCTAAATATCCATGCTGAAGAACATGTAACTATCAAACATAAGACTAAATGTGTGCAAACAATATGCTCTATCATGCTGGTGCTAACTTTATTGCAGCCAAAGCTCAAAGGTCACATGAAGAACAGCACTCAACATTTAGTCCACCCACACAAAAGAACAACTCAATACTGCTGGCCTGATGGAAATGAATGAAGTATTTAAGATACTTTAATTTCTAACTAATGCGCTACCTTGTCTTATATTCAAAGTAGAGAATATAAGATTATCAGATGAAATGGCATATTTAATCTTTGAGGGGCAAATAACTCTTTTCTATACGAAGGAATTTGACTGGCTTCTACACATTTAGTCTGTACTTTTCATTATTTTGTACGTGGCATTTACCTATATTCCAATTTAATTAAAAATAAATATTTTCATTTTGTTGCACAAAGTCCTTTTGTTCAAATGATCAGTTCTTGTGCACCTTTCAAAGATAACAACAACAATAACTATAATAATGATTTTGGAAATGCTGTTCTGTTTAGGTATATCTTTTATTACTTTAGCTGTTATAATTGGCTAAAAGCAAAACAAAACAAATGATCGTAAATGTCAACAGGCCTAAGAATGAAGACTGATAATTAACTTTTTCTGGGAGGCCAGCGTCTCTGTGTTACAGAGAGGACTGTCAAGGTCACTTAGCAAGTAACAACACCTGTCCTGCACTCTGCTTTCAATAAATGTCAGCAGCTATGGGAGAAATATCTGAAAAAAGACAGAAGTAGAGAAGTAAGTGGAGAACAAAATAGAAGAGGAAAACCAACGGAGAGAGATAAGCTGTTAGAGGAAAGGAATAGATGAGATGGAGAGAGAACATGTGTTCTCTGTGTTCGGGACGCACCAGTAGAGCTGAAAATAGGGATTGGGACAGTTGCACTGTAGCTTCATTTGAGAGGACACACTCGACTGTCTGTTCTCTAAAGAACTCTCCTTGTATAGAGGCAAGGTCTTCTGGGAACACTGCTATCATCTTAAAGAGCCATCTCTGTATTTTCCATTCACTTCTTTTTGCACATTGGTATATCCTCTCTCTCCTTGAACAAGGAGAGAGGTCATCAGGGAACAATGGTGATATCTTTAGAGGCCCTTCTGTGGCTGAAAGAACAGCTTTGGCAACACCCACAGGGTCGAACAGATGAATCTGTAGTCACAGAGCTCAAAGGGGATAGAAGGATTTAAATGGGCTCCAAATGTGTGTGAGCATCCATGTAAATGTCTATGTGTCCAGGATATTACATTGTTATAAGTTAACTACAACACATGAAGGACACAATGTGTTAGATTTAAAACTGCTAATTAAAGGTTATCTAGCCACAGATTAAAGGTGTTGCTCTTTTAATTGTTATGCTAAGGTCAATGTAAAAAAGAAAAATTCTAACAGTTTACATGCAGGCATGAAAGTGGCCAACAGTCAACAGAAATTAAAGGTAAAAAGAGAAGAATGTGCTGTGCTAAAAAATAACCAAAGATTCAGTTAATCAAAAATCTTTATACGACTTTTAGGTCAATTATATGCACGGTAGACCTTATCTGAGGCAAATGTCTCCTGAACAACCACTAAACATGAACAGAAATTATGCAGTCATTTGAATGTGTCTATGTGCGACACACTGGTCATTGGACAGTGTATGTTATAGGAAAAATAAAAAGACACTATAAAATAAAACAGGGAAAACATAACCAAAGTTTTATGTGACTTCTATTGAGTTTTTATATATTCTGCCAAATAAAGCAGGCTGTACAGAAAATTATCTCACTAAGTTTTGCAAAGGGCTGATATAATCTTGGAATTTATTACGCTGACTTCTGAGTAGTGGGACAAGCATTTCCAGAGAGACCACATTAGTAACTACTCGATATTCATCCAGTACAAGCTGCTTGGTAGAACTCCCTAGTTACTTTCAAATGACATATGGTATTCAATACACAGATAGAACGCTTTAATGTCTCGAAAGATTGAGGTTCAGCCTAGCGAGCGCATTGCAAAAGAATTCCACCGCACAGATCCTATTGGAGATCAATGCATACAACACATTAATTGTGTTAATTGACTGCAATGAGCGAAATGGAGCTCCATTATAGCTGTAAGGAGTAAATCAACACAGAATCACCAGAGGCAGAAAACTATTACACTCCTTTTTATGAGCTAATACATTTATATCCGCTACATTTCTGTCCTCCTATCTTTGAGTGATATTACAGCTTTTGTGTTTTCCATTAGACTGCAAAACACCTGCAGTGGCATCAGTCATTCGAGTGAGATCCAAAATGGAAAGTGTTAGGAAGCTTCAACCCATTAAGGAGCACATTTCTGGGAGTGTTCTCACCACCATGACTGGTGCTTTTTTTCAATGACCTGATCAGGCTTGACTCAACTGGAATATACAGCTTGTTCTGATTTGTTATCTCATAAGAGCTGGCACATAACAATGGCTCCTTAATGCCATTCACATTATGAGGTGATCTGCAGACCGTAGACTGGTCAGAAATAATCAACCACTTTGGATGTATCAACTTAATCTGTTGCTGCACACACGCCACATTCCCTAAGAAGCTACTTGTAAATATGAATGCACACTTTACAAAGATCACAAATTTGCATGCATGATAGCTTAGAGTGCAGATTTTTCACAAGGGTTTTTGAGTCTCTACTGACCTGAGGTAAGAGCAAGAGCACTTTACTATTTCTACACAAAACATCTCCGGATCTTTTGTATTAAGAACTGGTTTTAAAATTCTACAGTGCACTAGCAAGACTACACTTGAATATGTTGTGTCATACTGTTAGTGCAGTTTTGCATGGCAGTGATATAAAAATCAGTTAATTACATTAGCATGAGGAGACACTATCTCCGAAAATAAGTAGCTAATACAACAAGCAAGCTGAGTTGAGCTCTGTCGGTGGAGTTCATATCTATGGAATGAAAATATTTAGATTACCTTTACATATAAAACCAGCCTGATAATTAATCTGTTTGCAGACACAGCCACAGTCAATCAATTTGGTGATAAGAATGGCAAACATACGCTTGCTACTTTGTGATTTATTCAAGTTTGGAATTCTACATAAAACAGGATAATAATGTGTAAATGGCTGTGATCACATACAATTGTTTCAGCCAAACAAAGATAGGGATAGACGGGATCAATTATGTGTGACAATACATGCCACAAGCAAATATACAGCCAAAAGTCATGAATAGACCAGTGCAGTTCATAGCAAAATTACATTTTCTACAGGGAATCTATAGACTGGCACAAGTAGCACATCATAAAAGGGGCATAAGATATTTCTAGCGTGATGTTGGAGTTAATGGAGTGGAAGGACAGAGTGTGAGAGAAATAGGGGGAGGATAAATGAGAAAGCATGCACACAAGAAGGCAATTGGATGAGTCACTGGAATAAATAGGCATGTGTATGCATGTTTCATTGTCTCAGGGTATATTCATAAAGATACCCATATTAGTCTATGTATTTATGTATGTGAGGGAGAGTGAAAAACTCTGCAGGAGGGATATATTTTTGACTTCAGCAAACATAAAATAGAATTCTGATGTCATGCTGGCATCCCAGCGTGACAGATACCTCTGTATCAGAAGAATGTTACCCAAGCTTTTTAGATTAGATCTACTATAGATATAGGGTGAAGAAGATCTCTTTCGTTCCCTGCTGCAGACTCCTCTTTTTTTTGGTTTTAGGGTTATTCTAAAGAACTCATAAAACACAGACAGACAAACAAATTTCTTACCAAAGTCAGAATCGTAGAAGAGGACAAACTTCTGCCAGCTATACTCAGTCACCACTTGCATGATGACCTCGTTAAGATACACGGGTGGGCGGACCATGAGGGTGTAGTCATCTGCTCCAGCACTGCGACTGGTGGGTGGGCAGGCAGAACGGGGTGATCCCGCTGGGGAGCGTTGGATGAAAAGGTGGGGGATGTGCATGGCATCAGCCAGAGTTTGAAGGCTGCCCGCCGACATGCAGCCAATTGAGCTGACCAGAGCCAGGATACCCCGGTTCATCAGCTCACAAGCTGTATGGTGGAGAAGAAGGTGTTGGAAGGAGAAAAAAGAAGAATATGTTATAGTCTGCGAGTCATCTTTTGCCACAACATGATAATATGTGTGACAGCTGTGGGTAACAGCGAGTTATATTTCTGATTGGAGAAATTATTTGCGAAAAACCATTCTTATAGCACAGTTCAACAGATTGCAGATCTGACTGAGAGACACAGACAATTTTTTGAAGGTTGCCTATTGCCTTATCATTTTTTTGTCCCAAAACTGTTGGTCACACACAGCCTGCTAACATGAGATGCAGAGGGAAGAATATAGCAACACAAGAAGAACATTCTTTCCATTTTAGAAACCAAGATAAAACTTTTATTTCCCACACAGACCATCAATAATGCGGACACACGCTTAGTAGACACGTAGTTTGACATGGACATGGCAAAAATAAATCACCGTCCAAGATCACTCAAGAGAATGACTGAACCACCAAAAAATACGTCACTATCATTCCTGTAACCTGCAATTTGTGATTATCCTTTGGTACTAAAATAGCTAAAAGTTGTTCGGAAAAATGTGCTGTCTTTTTGCCAGAGATTATCATCAATCTCACAGCTGTTTGTGCTCTGCTGCCAAGATGATGCTCAGCTCAGAGACACTGGGCTTTTTTAACTTCCCTTTTCTCCTTCTTGGGCCTTTCGTGTCATCAAAAACACCTCTACCTCCCACCCTCTCACCCCACCGCTGTTATCTCTCCTCGTGTCCAAAATAGCCCCTCTGAGTCCTTACCTTTCAGTCCCAATCATTTCAGTGCCACAGTCTTGCAGCAATTTTAATTTTAGTTGCCTTACAGCACTGTAGAATGCAATACGCTGCACTGAGTTTGGAGTTCTCTGCCTTCCCTTTTGACCTCAGTGTCCTTTCTTCATTTTTTTTCTATTCTAGGGGCCATTCTTTCATCGTCTTTATTCAGCAGCGGTTTTCCGACTTAAGTCAACCATATTTTTTATACTACCAATCGCGACAATTTATCATTAAAGCTTTTTTATTTTATTTTTTCATGGTCTCTTGCCCTCATTTCTATCCCTCATCCAACCTGATACATATTTCATCCCTCACTTTTTCTCCCATATTGTTCTTCCCTCTACCTTCCACTGTCAGATGTGTGTCACCTCAATGGACGAAAATCTTTTCACATGCTGAATGAAACATAAAGTAATGGGAAAACAAAGTCTTAAGAGAATGTAGACAGAAAACATGCTGAGTCACGCACTTTTCAATGGCAGTGTATAATAACACAAAACCTAAAACACACAAAGTCGGTGTGTTTAATGCCAGAAGGAGTAATCTGTTGACAGTGCAGAAACAAAGCCAAGTGAAGAAAAACAAGAACTGAACAAAAAAGAAAGCTCCTTCAAGAAACAAAAAGCTTGGGGTTAAAGATTCATTGTGCTGAGATAGGCAGAGTAAAACATTGTATGTTTGGATGTATGTCTGAGAGAGGGAACTGAAGAGCTACCCAATAAGCCAGACTCTTGAATAAACCGGTTTGCAAGAAAATAACGTAATGATTTAGTGCTCAAAGTAGTTGAAGTTTCAGTTCTAGCAACTAAAACTCATGTGTTTTCACAACATGATGCTTGCTATATCACTTGTTTTTTTCATATAGTTTTTATTCATTAATATTTTTAAAGCAATCCTGATTTAACCTTGGTGCATTCTTTTTTTAGATGTAGATCTCAAGAACAAAATTTATCTAAGAAATAACATGGTACATTTTTCAAACACAACCTTAATGTGCCGTGTTAAACACATAATTGAACTTATACACTCAAATATAGTTTACAAGGTAAATTAGCTATAGTTATTACTCTAGGATTTCAGCGGTATTTATCTAATTTAAAAGCAATAGCTTTAAATGCATGAACAGAAACTCATTTTGTAATTAATAGCCAAAACATTGGAGGGAAGGATTTTCCTGTTTTACAAAGGCTGAAGGGTTATTTCAGTCATCCATTTGCCTGGGCATTGATGTAGATGATTAATGAGAACAAGCGAGAGCAGTTTCAATCTCACTGCCCATTGTACAAGTCCACATTTTGCGGAATTAATTAAAGTGTAACAATATATGATTAAACTTCAACAAGTCCTGGCTTAGTAATGGTCATTATTCTGGAAATCAGTCAGTCAAGGATTCATCATCTATCCAAAAGTATCATGATATTTAACAACAAATATCTGAATGTGTGTGTGCGTGTGTGTCATGTATGTCACCATTTCTCTCAATATTAAAACTGTGTACAACTTATGTTTCATAAATGATATTATCCAAAAAATGGCATCCACATTAAAGTGGTCATGCTGCCTATTATTTTAACTTTATTGCCTTATCCTAGCTATAGAGCATTAGCTTAGCATTATCGAGGCTTTGGCTAATGGAAGGCTTTGCTAATCCTCTATTTATTAGGGCACTTAGGAGAATTAGTGCCCTCATCCCCTTTACATCATGCTCTCTTTAGTCTGTGGGGGGCTTTAAGCAGTAGGCTCATTAATACTCTTGGCTAATAACTTAAATCACTCTGATATAAGCAACAGTTTATCAAGACCTAAATACAAGTATGCTTTAATGAGTTTGAAGGTATTGCCAGTATTATAAACTTATACACCAATCCCATATGGCACACAAATGGTGTACAGGTGCAAGGTTATCTATCCCCAAACTGTTCAGCAATCAGTTAGAAGAAACAAACACATAGCCATCACACAGTGTTTTAAACTCCCAAGAATTATCTAGAAATTCAGTTTGTGGAGATTAAAGGCAAACAAACTAATGTCTATAATTCAGCCTTCGAAATTCCAAACTCAATTCAAAGACCAAAGATATATAGTGTTATAGAGGGATACGATGTGCTTTTACAGGAGCCCCATAATCATCTTAGCAGATTCATGCTTTTCTCTGTTTGCCCGTTTTCTTATCCATTTCCTTATTAATCAAAAGTGACAGTAATTTTTTAACTGAGATTAAAGCAATGCATTTCTTTATTTTCTACTTTGCGTGGTCCTTTTCTAACACTGATGAAAGGACCTCAGCCAGCAAACACAGAGTGACAAATGGCTGAGTGTTAGTATTTATGTCAATTAACTTCGACAGCTAAAAGAAAGAAAGTCAGAACAACCAGCTACAACATGTCTCGTGAATAACAGACCTTTAGCCGTTAATCGGTGGTAGCTGCAGGAATAGCGCAGCAGTGCACCAAAGGGAGAGCAGAATCGCCAAAATCACTTTTATTACACTTAGACGTACGCTACCACATCATTAAGAGTTCACAGGTCTCACTCATTTTACACTCATTTGGAGCTGTCTCCCGAAACCTTTGCTTTTACTTTAGCGCACACCTAATCTCAGCCATCCAGTTGTACGCTGTCGAGGTATGTCTTCACCATTCTCTACTTCAGTACATGCCATTGTCCAAATGCAGCTGCATTAGCTCTACACAACGAAGAGAATTTTGAAATGTGTGGATTGCAAATCAATACGGTTAGGTCAAAAGTTTTCATTGCAATATGCAAAACTCTAGAAGCAACAAGAGTGGAACCCAACAGGGGTCACCTCCTCTACTTTGTCCGAATCAATTTTTTGCTGATGTCATCACATGTGTGGATATTCATTCTTTTCACCACAGTGTATTTATCTTCAACTTTCTGTAGGATATTTTATCGAATGACTTATTTACAGAACGAGATAAAGATTTATCGAGTTCTTCTTCAGATTCAGACATTTTGATGCATGTTTTGTATCTCAATTCATATTGTACATGTGTTGCTTGCAATAGAGCATGTTATTGGGCTCCCTCTTCTGCTTGTCTGTCTGTCAGGCTAAATGGACTGCAAGCACTTCAACTGCAGCCAGGTGTGACCTACCCCAACTCTCTGTACATCTCTCCAAGCAGCTCTCCTCCGACCACGTACTGACACACACCATATTCTCTTTATCACACTTAGACAGTCTTACAGTTTCTGTGGCCCAGTGACTAAGGATGGAAGGAGAAGGATGAAAAACCACGTAAATCAATATCTGCAGAAAACCAATAAAGAGTGTGTGTGTATCTCTAGCTGTGGAACATTGATTAAGTTAAATAGTGTAACAAGCTTTAAAAACGTTGAAAACGGTTTTAAATGAAGTCAAATAATTACTGCCTATTGATGTTTTACTACTGTATGTTGTTAAATTACAATTTGGTATATATCAAAATGATGAAAATGTAATCTTGTACAAATAAAGTCACAGAAGTATTTTTCAGATCTGTGTAACAGTGTTCTATTTTGTTAAGATTGGAAAAGTGGATAAAATCACAAGTTAAAGGATGTTCAGAACTCACTGAAAGAGAGGTCAAGGGGGAACTTAAACTTACCTACAAATGGACAATATAGCAATAATGGAGCTTCATTTTCGCATCAGAGCATTCAATTAAATTAAATGCTCTGTGTTTTGCTATCACTTTAACCAGATTTAATAACCAAACAGGTTTATGGAAGCATTCATGAGTAGCAGCCATGTTTTTGGTTTATTCTCAACTAAATGAGGCACTTTTCAACTGATTCATTTAAATGTTTAAAACAGATCCAGTAAAGTATAATTTCTTAAAGTTTAGAAGCTGGAAAACCCCCCAAAAATTATTTACATATTTGTTGTAGTATATTTTAAAATCAGTAAGCAGATTGGACTGGCAACCTGTCTAGGGTGTACCCCGCCTCTCGCCCCTTATCAGTTGGGATAGGCAACAGCTCCCCGTGACTTCATTTGGAATAAGCGGTAGAGAAAATGGATGGATGGATGATAGGCAGGTTGTGACTACATTCGCAGCAGATTATGTATTTGTAATAATTAAACACACCTATTTTTGCATTAATTTGTGTTTTCACATGACATTTTATATAACGCAACTTTTGAAAATACAGCTTTCCAAAGACATGATGGTAATAAAAGCAAAACCAGTCCCAGGTTCATACTATGAAGGCAGCACTGTTTCCACCTGGCTGAAATCATTTCTGCTGGTGGGACCGGCATATGTGTTGATCCTTACAAGCAGCTGCTGCATGCAGTTGATCTGGCAGAAGTCTATCTGCAGCAGCTCATGCATTGTTATCCTGTTGCTGCAGATGCACCTTCATGAAAGGACTTTTTTTCATTACAACTGGCTAAAATTCCTCTGTTTGGACAATACCTTAAGAGAACAATGTCTGTTTTTTGTCATTTGTACAGCGATGGCCTTGTCAGTAAGAAAGAAATATTTTTTTATGTCACCCTTTCGTGACTCTAGACCACAAATGTTGTTAGGGCAGTCCAAGAGTTTACCAACTTATCTGAGGAATGAGAATTGGTTAGCTTGGAGAAAAAAAGTGAGTAAAACTCAGCTGGAAGTTTTGTGTACAATGTGAAAAATATTTTCAATAACTTAGTAACATATTTAAGTCATGATTGTGGTAAAAGAAAGAGGCATATTCCCTTAAGTTAAAACTTGAACAAAATAACTAGAGTGTCTAATGGATTTTTTATGATTGTGAGTTGTTTTTTATGATTTATTGAGTAAGAAAAGGAAGTGTCACCATACTTGTAATATGGCCAGGAATATGTGTTTTGACGCTGCTCTTTTATGTGCCGATGACCTATTTGTGTCTGTGGATTGTTCCAAAGTCAAACTTCAAACCCACTGTCATGCGCTGTGCCATGCACACAGCTCAGCATTGTGTGGTAGCAAGAGATGCTTGTTCACGGAACCTGTGGGCTGAAAATATTCTGTGCTCCACTCTGCCTCCACTCGTGACCGTGCGCATGCACAAACTGTTGGTTTGCTGATATACACCCCTTGAGGGAATCTGTGCTTAAATGAATGTGGTCAGGGTTAGCATAAGTTAGTGACAATGCGGCCTTTTCAAATTTGATTTTCAAATAATGCATCACTGTAGGCTGTCTAACTCCTGTTGCTGAAAACACAAGCCCAAAGATGTCTCGCAAACAAAATCCATTCTCATTCCTGCTCACCATTTGCCTCCACACCCCCTACCCTGTTCTCATTAACATTTAATGAACCCCCTTTTTCCCCGCCTCATCTTGCCACATTTAATATCATCTATTCAGCTCCAGTCTTTTTTTCCCTAGAGATGTACATATTCTCTTTCCTCCGGCCACTTTTTGTCTTGACTGCAACTGTTTGTGCTCTTCTCTTTATTTCCTCCAACCTCTTCAGTTTTGCACCTAAAAGTATTTACTTTGTTACATTACTTAGTTACCTGGTAAATACACCTACACATTTTACATTAGCTTTCCTTTTATGTTTTCATTGTTTCCATTTTCCTTTTAGCTGTTACTGTGCCACAGTTTCCTAGATGAGACCTTTTCCAGTTCTAGTCATTTGTTTTATCTTAAACTGTTCGGTTGGGCTTCACTGTGCTGCCTCATTCGGTTCAAAATGAGAGATCAGATCTGTATAATTGATCTAGGTTTTAGCTCCTGTTGATTACAAATAGAAATTCTTCTTTATCAGAGTCAGTTCTTTTCCCACTGTCCTCTCCCACACCCCTTGCTAATCTCCAGATTCCATCTCCTTTGCCTCTATCTAGAATCAACTAATTATTCTAGGGCCATCTTGAATTGATACACCTACAGTATATCAATCCATGCAAGTTCATTTCTGTTCTGACAGCTCCATCAATCTATGCTTTCATTCATCCATCCATCATTCAGTTGTTGGATAAATCCAATTAAATTCCACCTTCTGCTCATTTTCCCCTAGTGGCTGCATCATTTCCTTGTTAAAATTCTGCACCCATTTTCTGATAGCAACCCATGCATAGTGCACACTGACTTCCCCTTATCTTTTCAATTAATGTCACTTCATTCAGTTTAAGGGAAAAAGCATTCTGCACCCATTAAATATAAGGAGGTAAGAATTTTCTTATTTGTTTTTTTTTTTAAGTTTGTTTGCATCCATCAAAAAGTTTGAGCATGAGGACATAGGCAAAATATTTAGAAAATAATTGAGTGTTTAAAGCAATTAAACATAATGGCTCTGTGATCAGAAAGAGTTGTCAGTTACACTTTTTAGGAAATAAATTGCCGTAAGGATAGAAAATCAATAATGACCTAAATAAGATATTCAATCAAAGATTAAAATGTTGATAAATTAGTCACAGAAGATATTAAAGGTATTTTATTTGAAAAAAAAGAGTTAAGAAAGTAACAGCTATGGGGAAAATGATACATTTCTGACCACAAACTCTCCTTATAAAAAGCATTTTTTTGCGACATGACATCTCTCATTTCCCTCTATTTCATTCTAAATCTCTACCGACTGGTATAACTTTATCGATTCCAGATATTTCTATATTTTCTTTTTTTATTTGAAAACAGAGAACTTGTAGGATCAGAAGATCAGTTCAGACATTGCACACAAGGCCTTCCACCTCTAACAGGGGCATGTTTATCCTTTTCCTCATTTCTGGTTTCCTTTTGGCTATTCTTCCATCCACCTTCAATCAAATCAGAGACCTGACATCTTATATATCTTTGTGTTTCACCTCTATCTGTCGTAAAGTCAAGGAGATGAAAATGTCCCCAAGGAAAATCAAAGCTCTTCTGTTTACTGCCCTGTGGCTGAAACTGCTATGACTTTACCCAGACAGATCCATGCTTTTCCCTTCCTCTCACCTACCACCTCTTTATACCTGCAGTTATACAGTTATTACATTTTCTTTTACACACCTTAAGGAATTAACATGTGAATAACCAGTAGCCTTGTTCTAATTAGATACACAAATATAGGTATAGAGCATATTCTACAACACTGAATGATTCACAAAACCAGTGATGGAATCTCTACCTTTCCCATAGCCCCTTTATCAGCTAGAGTAATGACCCATTTGTCAATGCTTTAATCATATTTAGAGAATGGATTGGTTGTTGTTCCCTGCTAATGACTTGGTGTATCTGTTTTCAGAGCCTAATGTACACCACAGATGTCACATTTTCTCACTTGGAAAAAATCCAAAGAAAATCGCTCAGAGATGCATGAGCTTGTGAATGAGATCGGATCAAAATCCCCTCACCTTGTGTCGTTTTCAACCTGAGCTGCGCTTTACCAGTGCAACCACCTCACTGCCAGAAAGTGAGACAGAGGCCACTGACGAATGAAAACACAATCAACACACTTGAACCGGTTTTCTGCTGTGAACGTGCACAAAGGTGAATACAAAGAAATGAATTTGCTAATTAAATTGCAAATAATCTTTACACTATGAACCTTAACACCACACAAAACATGTCATTAGATAAAGACAAACAGTTGGAGGTGTTGGAACTTAGTGAGTCCAATTCTCTATTATTGTGTGGTGGTTGGATTGATATTGCGTTTATTTGTGGGGGGAAAAGAATTTGCTGATCTCTGAGTGGGTGAATGTTTCTCTGTGGCATTTCACACATAATTTGAGCAAACACAGATAGCTCTGATGGTGTTTATATAACACATTAGTGTCATACATTAAACAAAACATTCAGAAGTGTTTATGCAATTTAGCACTAAAAGATATCCCCTACTGCTATGTCACATTTCCCTGTGCCTGAGACAGCAGCATGGTGGGTGTTGAGACAACTAACTTATTTGCTGTTATGCAGATATTTGGAAGAGATTTAATAGATTGTATGAAAGTATCAAGGAGTAAGACTGATCTAAATTAGAAGATGATTCTTTTTTTTCTTTACTGAGTAGCACATACATTTGAGAGGATGCCAGTATGGGGAACATTTTCTAATCACTGTATTTCAGTAGAGATAATGAAAGATGGTCGAAAATGTGTTATAAAAAAACAGGAAGACAAATGCAAATCACCCAAAAACAGTAGGAGAGGGTAATAGCCATGAAAAGCGGGAGGGAACATGTGACGGATGAATTAAGAATAGACTGTAGGGGTCTCTAGAATGATACATGATTGTCAGAGTTACTTGAATGAGGAAGATGGAGCCTGTTCCCATACTGATAAGAGTAAGATTGTTTTTTTTTTATTGTTTTTTTTTTTGGTTGGGGGGTTGGGGGTTGGCACTGCAGTTCACATTAGTAATGGTTCGAATGACTGATTAACACTGACTTACTGAATAACCTATGCTGGAAAATAGAGACAGCACTAAAAATGAACTGCTAAAATCTGAATTCCGAGTTGTTTGTAAATTTTCTTTTAGTTCTTTATTTAATTTTACCCTAACCTTTGAAGTGCAGTATCATATAGCTGTGCGTACTCAATGTTCAGCAAACCTAGAAGCTGCTTTATGGTCAGTAATTCCTGTTAATCTTTAGGGCCAGCTGATTATCACAGCACAAAACCTTGTTTTGAAGCTGTGTATGTGCATAAAGCCATAGGGTTGGTTGAATAACAAAAGCAAGCTATGGGTCATTTAACATTACTTTCGGAGCTGACTGATGTGTAAAGTAGTTTATTTTAAGCCCACAAGTAATTGGATTTTCTAGCAGTTGACCCAACACAACTTCCAATATGATGATCCAATTATAATGTTGAGTTGACTTTTTCCCCCTCAGTGCTCAAAACCATACAGAAGATATACTGTCACGGGTATACAAACGTATAATATAGACAAATTAACTCATTTGGATGTACGTGCACACTTTATGGGGTATTGAGCTCTCTAAGATTCACACGTGATTGTATTTGTAAATTGGGATGTGATTCACATACAACCCCTTGTACAAACGTACACTGTTATACTGTACAGTATAGCAGTACAGCTATACTGTACTGTACTGTGAATGTATGTTTACAGCTGTCCACTGTCACTTGTATAAAATTCTAAATCCTAGCATAGGCACACAAGTCTGCAAAAGAATCTGTTGCCCCTTTCCTCCAGGCACCTATCCAGCACAACATGCCAGCAAGTGTCTAGTGTTCTGTCACTGCAGACCACCAGCTCTCTTTTCATGCCAGAGTGGTCAACAGCAGACATTGCATTCATTCATTGCATTCAAAAGAAAAACTGCTTCCAGGAGGACCAAAAAAATGACCTGTGTTCATCTGACTGATTTGTTTACTGGGGTGCTTTGTACAATGTGGTCCTCAGCCCATTTCAGCATATAAGAAACCCAATTTGTGAAACCGGACAGCCAGCAGAAACTCATAGACATTGTACAGTTGCACAAATTCAATCCCAAAACAATCTCAAACACTTTCAGTCCCTTTTCTGCAAATGTTCATTTCTGACTCAATGGAAAATATCTTTCAAACCTTCAGCAGTACATCTGAAATACAGTTATGGAGGAATGATAGCTAACAATGTGGCATCCTAGTTGTTTCAAATGCAGCTGAGAAATAGCCCTAACCCTGAGAAGCAATATAACAGAAGGGCTTAATGTCTTTGGAGGACGAAGTTACAGTTTTAGATAAATGATCATACAAATTAACAAAAGACTATCGGTCTGTTGGTGTCAGTCTTACAGTGAGAGGTAAGCGATTTCCACTGCTAACACAAAGTCATTCGATTTGAAGGGATATTGTTTATCCATATAAGATTGTATCATTACTGACCTACGGCATTCACAGTCACTTTGGCATTGTTGCCCTCACCTCATATTGATTTCTACTTGACTGCAAATACAAATGCATGTAAAACCATGTTTTGCCTTATATAAGTCTTTTCCCTGACTTTGTGAACCTAAGAAAAAAGCTTTTAGCATAAAATCAACTTCATTAAGCCCTCTTTAAAATTCTTTCATTTGTTGAGGAGGAAGGATTTTCCATCTCTCACATCGTCATGTTGATGGGATACAGAAATGATAAAGCTTAGAAAAAAGTTTCTTTGTACACAAGGAGGAACTCCACTTCGAAACATGTACTGTACACTTAAGTTGTGTGTACTCTTGAGATAAAAGCCTTCCCATTTGGGATCTATGAAAGATCAGACAGAGACAAGGACTACGCTGCGGAAAGGTTATTTGGGGTTATAACCATACTCAACCTGCCCATGATGAAAAGGGAAGAGAAAATGAGAAAGCTTTGAAGTGCTCCTGCATAGGCTACATTCACCTTTTATTTTACAGAAGAGCCAGATAGAGGGAGCAAGCAGAGGAGGGGAAGGAATGAACACTGACAAAGAAGTGTATGCAAGGGAAAAAGAGAAAAAGAGAGATATCCTGCCCAGCACATATAAGGTTAGGCAGAAAGGGAGATGCACACAAATTGAGATGCAAGCCAATGGAGAAAGAGATTGGAACAAAGATGGTAAAAGCGACAGCTTGGAAAAAAAAGAAGAGACTCAAGTGCAGCAGAGATGGAGCACTGACAGATCCAGAGAAGCAACAGGGGGAGATGTTCATCTTTTCTCTGAAGCATTCCCACTGTATTTGGACACTGTTCCAAGCCTGTCGATATGACACTTGTGTGAAAAGGCATACAGATATTGAAGTGAATTGTCTCAACTCTGGCAGACAGGCAGCTCTGCAAGTCTCTTGGCCTTGGAAAGCAAATCAGTAGAAGAAATGGATCAGTGCCGTGGATGATAATGTTGCTCAAAAGAGAAAATATGCAAATCTGACAGTGCATTTCCACCTGCATCATAAAAAAAATAACACAGAAAGAACAGACAAAGTTTGCAGGTCATTTACCCCACTGGTTTTCTAAACTATAGATTTAAAGAGAAAAACAGACTCAAACACACAGGGAGCATTCATTCACTGTATATACACCCTGAAAAACAAAAACATACAGGAGTTGGAGTGGAGCCAAGCTCATGCCAATATTTTCCCATCTTTCTCCTTTTTCTTTTCTCCTGACAGCATGTTTGATTAGTTTAATGTTGCTGTAACGTGAGTGAATGAGTTCTGAGGGAGCAAACAGTCGATGTTTGTAGGTGTGTGTTTGCACGTGGCTTAAGTGTCCATGTTTGTTACCACCTTGTGGGTTTGTTGATGTGTATTCTGTAGACACTGTGTGCAGAATTTGTGACTTTGCATGGGTGCACTTTATGACAGATGGCAGGCCCCCTGTGAAAGCTTAGAGGGAACATAGGAGCACGGGACCATTGGATTTCAAGTAGAAAAGCGACAGCACAGCTTGTTCAAAGCATACTGAGAAGTTACTGCTGTCACCTTGTTGACCCATAATTGAATGAGCAAGTGTTTAGAGCCAATCGCAAACCCCAAAATATCAACAAACAGACATGCTTTGCGTTTCTTGAGTCTCTAACTTTAGCTGTGTCTGATAAAAATCAATTTCCATGAGAGTGACTTTCATATTTGGCCTTAGTGATCACAAAGTAAATCAATTATGATCTCTGTGATAGCTGTTGTATGAAAAGACAGCACACACAGTCTGTCAAGGCCTTCAGTTTTGGCACTTTAGTCACGCTTGCTCTTTGCTGTGGCTGTCAGTTACAGAGATAAATGATTAATTGTTCAGTAGCACACATCTGCCACTCTCTTGAATCACATTTCACTGATTAGAGAACTGATATTCAAAAATATTAAAAAAATACTCCTTTTGACGAAATATTATCGAAGTCTTTGAGCATAATAAGTGGAATTTGTTGATATTCTTTCAACAAATAGGCTTAGCCTTTTTTTTAAATATAAAAGAACAGCTGTATTATTTGAATATTTGGTTGCTGAATTCTGTATTTTGTCAGCTTTTTTTCCCCTTTAAGCATATTACCGTAAAAAGCTTTGCCTACTAAAGTGCTGATCATTTGGTGAAAGCTTTTTACTGTAGATGTGTCACATCCCGACATGTCTAATATACCTGAACCATATTGCCCAGGCTCTATCTGCTTTGCTGTCATGCAATGACGAGTAACTTAAAAACCATACATCGGTTCACACCATCATCAACAGACTTTAGTGAAATGAAGCCACGAAGGGTGAAACAACTAGAGACACTCCTGAAAAAAATCATTACTGAAAATAAAACATTGTAATTGTTCCTGGTAAGGAAAGCCAGATTAATTAAAAACTGAAATTAAACTAGCCCGCATTCACCATGTGGTGTATTGACAGGGGATAACAAATGGCAGTTTTAGTGCTTGATGTTTTAAAAAATATTTTTCAATTTGGCGTGTGCACCAAAACACTGATTGGTGTAATGAGCAGCCCATTGCCGAGATTTTGTTTGAGTGACCCCATGATGGAAATTAATTCACTGAGTCTAAAACTTTGATTAGGAATGTTGTTCTGCAGGTTCATTCCTTTTGACAGAAGAAAGTTGTGATCAATTTAATGTTCTGGTGTGAGTTAGTAGATATACTAATAATTTATATGACTTTTCATAGAGTAAAATAACCGCTTGTGCGGAAAATATTAAGTACAAGTTAGGGGTTTTCTTTTATCTATTTCATTACAACAGTGATGTGACACAGAAATGCCAAACATCGTAAAAAGAGGCTTACGAACACTGGTAAGAACCTGAGTTGCAGCTTAACAATAAGAGAAAATACATAAGAAAAACCTGAAGGAAAAACGACAAAATAATTGATAAGCAACTTGTAGGGATAACAACAGATACACTCAATAGACCTTTCTGTCGTTTAGTTTAATTAAATTCACAAGGAGAATGAAATATTTGCTGTGGTGTAAGAGAGAAGCATTTCAAATTCATTCTATTAATTCTATTTGAACAGGATGACAAGCAATTCTCTTTTACACACAGATCAATGTTACCACAACAGCAACCCAAAGAAAACAATTTTTTTAGGAGTGAGAGAACTTGGCTGGAGATGTTCAACTTTGACTTTGTGGAGTCTTTATCCACATTGTCTTAGAAATATTTCTCTATTGAACACCAACACTCAGAGGATCAATGCAATGGTTATAAAACATATTTCCCATTTGGATGATTCCCTCTTTTATTGGTTTCATCAATACGTTTATGATAATTGAATTATTCAATGACAATTTGCGCCAAAAATTCTGTTTTCGTGTCATTGTGAAAACAGATTCATAATAAAAAATGTAACTGTACGATAAATGTTTGCATTCACCTTCTGATTTAATCAATTCAACAGCAATAACACTGGAGATGGCCACAACAAAATTCTAGCGCACTGTTCAATCCCATGGAGTTCTGCAAAATCAAGAAATGAGTGACAACAAGATAAAAGTGAGGGAGGTCACCAGGACACAACCACTCTGAATGTTTGAAGCTTCACATTTTCATGGTTTAATTACATTGCATCATTAAATAACACAAAACATATGTGTTATTTATGTGCTTTCATGTATTTCATAATATGCCTGTCTCAAAGCAAAACAACAATTTGACAGTTAACTGAGACATTCTTGCATTAATCATCGAGAACACATTTGAAAGCATTTGGGAATACACAATAGGATAAGGTTGACTTTTAAAGTGAGGAGTACAAAGAGGCAATACCTCGGAAAATGTTTATCACTGTTCCTGCAGATGTTATCAATAAAAATGCTGGGTATTACAAATAAAAACACTCTTGCAAGTTGGGATAACAGAGTCATTCATCCAGCCACTTTCCTTTGAAAAGGGGGATTTTGCAGAAGTGCAGAGCCTCTGTTGAGTAATGTTACTTACCTAAAATGCTTCATTAATCTAGTTGATGCAGATTATCTTGCTCTGTCATGCAAGCATACAATGATGTTGTTGTTTGCATCCTCACATGCATGCGTTGTAAAGATATCTTGTGATTAAGGCTTGGGAGAAGGCCTCAGTTGGCCATGCCAGAAGGCAATGGGAAATGTAAAAAATACAAACAGTGGAAATAAGAAAGCAAAACTTAGGCAGGGGGACATGTTTACACAAATTTTGTGAGTGAATATCCATTTTCAGGTAAATTCTGACTTTTCAAAAAGTTAGAGTAACACTGTAATAATTTTTTTCTGGCTGCTTATATTAATTATTTTCAAAGCTTTGCAAAATAATCTTGTTTTTGACCAGGATTTGTTAAGCTGTATTTAGACAGGCAGCTCATCCTCTTGCCATTGCCACTATCTATCCATGATTGTCAGTACCCACTTAGTGTAGTTCAGGGTCAGTGGGGTCAGTATTTAAGCCAATGGGTGAGAGTCAGTGTAATCAGGTTACCAGTCTGGGCCACAAAGTGACAGACAAATAACCATACTTACAAAACCTCACTAATTTAATATAATCTGTATGGTTGGAGGAAGCCAAAGTAACAAGAGAAAACTCACTTCTCAAAGGAGAGAACTTGCAAATGTCACACAAAAACTCCCCAGCTAGGAACCCTTTTTGAGTGAGGTGAGTTCAGGGTAAAAAATAAAAAACATAAGAATGAGCAAGATGCGGCTTCAAATGCATTTCCTGATTTACTTTTTTTTTGTTGATCTTCTATTTTTTTTCTGACCTTGTCTCTACCTCTGCCAGTCTGTCGCTCCAATCTCATCGTTTTACTTTATCTAGTGTTGCAAAAGTTGTCAGCTTCTCTCCTTTTCCATCTGTCCATACCCTCTGTAAATCATGTGCTCTATGGTCTCTTTCCCAACTACTTCCCTGTCCTGCCAGGCTGTCTGCAGAAGCTACACAGATGCTAGGGTTTAATGCTTTAATTTGGCTGTCTGTCAGCTCTTCAGTCTCTTTGATACTTTTGCACCTAGTCCCATCGAAGACACTGTGATCCAATTTAGGCAAGCTGGCATCTGCTCAGAGAGAAACCACTTGCAGTTTCTCCTCTGAGCCATTTCAGTGTGTTGGCATGTTTGTAAGAGAGCATGTTTTTATTATTTCACAGCATGTATATGTGTTCGGTGGCATTAGAGGGAGACTTTAAATGGAAAAAAGAGACTTTGCTTTAACCAGCATGAAGTCCCCAATTCAAGCCCACACAAATGCAGGTTCTTATCCTCTGTGTCCTTAATGCCTATTTTATAAAGGATGTTTTGTTTGAAAGTTTTGCTGGAAGTAAGCACAGGCTTGGAAAACAACATAGTATAGAAATTCTGATTTAGAATGTTTAAGACTGGGGTCAAAACCACATATGAAATGTATTTTCCAACAAAGAAATAATTAAAAAGTTTTTAAGGTCAAAATGAACTTTACCAGTTCAGCAGTTATGCAGCTATGTCTATATGAACATACAGACGAATCACGATTGTTTTTTTTATCTAATGGAGGATACATTATTGGAACAGCGTCCATGATAACACAAAACAAATGTCAATAATTAGTAGATTTAATGCCAATTAATGAAAACAACGTGTATGTTTATCTCTGGCATCACCTTAAGTAGTTCTTGCCAAGCACCAAATTAAAAAAAAAAAATCAGTTGTCTGTGTCACTCTAAAACCCATCATCTTGTTCCAATTTTCGAGATTTCTCAATAGTACTTTTCAGTCATATGACAACCAACATCTCATTCCTTTTTTTTTTTCTAACTCAAATTTTTTTATCGTACATAGCACTTTGTCTTTCATTTAGTTATTTGCTGATTATTTTTATATTGATTTCTCTGCTGACAAATTCCATCTCACTTCAGTAACTTACTCTTTACAAAGCCTAAAGGTTTGCCTTGGGCATGGCTTTTTCATTCATGTTGTGCCTTGTTATGTCTCAGAACCCCTGAGTCAGATAAGCTAGGCATGATTTGATCTCTTCAGATACTCTGCTTGTGGAAGAATAGTGATATGTTGCTTCTGTTCCTCCATTCCTCTGCACAATTTACAGACTACCCAATCCTAACATTTACCTTCCTGGTGCTATTGTCCTGTCTCAATAAAGTTTGCTCTCTCTGAAGGTATGACTCCTGTCTAGGCATGTGTGTATTAGGGCACTGTAAAAGGGGAGGGAAACACAATCACATACTGCTGAAATACCCTTCTCTGTCTTCATTTTTTCTTCGTATATCTCTCTGTCATAAAATATTATATCATACAAACCCTTAACTGCACTTAATGAGCTTCTACAACTCATTGTACAATTACCATGGCCATCACATGTAACATGGCTGCTTGTAGCACCAACATACACTATATTGCCAAAAGTATTTGCTCACCCATCCAAATTATCGGAATCAGGTGTTCCAATCACTTCCATGGCCACAGGTGTATAAATTCAAGCACCTAGGCATGCAGACTGTTTTTACAAACATTTGTGAAAGAATGGGTCGCTCTCAGGAGCTCAGTGAATTCCAGCGTGGAACTGTGATAGGATGCCACCTGTGCAACAAATCCAGTCGTGAAATTTCCTCGCTCCTAAATATTCCACAGTCAACTGTCAGCTGTATTATAAGAAAATGGAAGTGTTTGGGAACGACAGCAACTCAGCCACGAAGTGGTAGGCCACGTAAACTGACGGAGCGGGGTCAGCGGATGCTGACGCGCATAGTGCGAAGAGGTCGCCAACTTTCTGCAGAGTCAATCACTACAGACCTCCAAACTTCATGTGGCCTTCAGATTAGCTCAAGAACAGTGCGCAGAGAGCTTCATGGAATGGGTTTCCATGGTCGAGCAGCTGCATCCAAGCCATACATCACCAAGTGCAATGCAAAGCGTCGGATGCGGTGGTGTAAAGCACGCCGCCACTGGACTCTAGAGCAGTGGAGACGCGTTCTCTGGAGTGACGAATCGCGCTTCTCCATCTGGCAATCTGATGGACGGGTCTGGGTTTGGCGGTTGCCAGGAGAACGGTACTTGTCTGACTGCATTGTGCCAAGTGTAAAGTTTGGTGGAGGGGGGATTATGGTGTGGGGTTGTTTTTCAGGAGCTGGGCTTGGCCCCTTAGTTCCAGTGAAAGGAACTCTGAATGCTTCAGCATACCAAGACATTTTGGACAATTCCATGCTCCCAACTTTGTGGGAACAGTTTGGAGCTGGCCCCTTCCTCTTCCAACATGACTGTGCACCAGTGCACAAAGCAAGGTCCATAAAGACATGGATGACAGAGTCTGGTGTGGATGAACTTGACTGGCCTGCACAGAGTCCTGGCCTCAACCCGATAGAACACCTTTGGGATGAATTAGAGCGGAGACTGAGAGCCAGGCCTTCTCGTCCAACATCAGTGTGCGACCTCACAAATGCGCTTCTGGAAGAATGGTCAAAAATTCCCATAAACACACTCCTAAACCTTGTGGACAGCCTTCCCAGAAGAGTTGAAGCTGTTCTAGCTGCAAAGGGTGGACCGACGTCATATTGAACCCTATGGATTAGGAACGGGATGTCACTTAAGCTCATATGTGAGTCAAGGCAGGTGAGCAAATACTTTTGGCAATATAGTGTAT
>JABUIW010043602.1:0-11509 GCA_013363375.1 Menidia beryllina
GATGACATATTACACTTCACTTATATTCGATGTGCATCTGTGTAACATGCCATTACTTGACATCAAAGTTTGAATCTGTCCCTGGCGCCAGCATGGCTGTTAACTGTCTGGACAACTGCAGGTACGTTGCAATGAAATGTGTTGTGCTTTTTACAGGTCTTTACAACACATAGACTGTAGAGGGGATAGTTCAGCTTTTGCCGAGTGTGGTTAAAGTATAATGGTCATTAAGTATCTGCAGGTCTCTGCTCCCACATCACGCTGCACCGAGACACAGGCAGTTGTTTACACGTTAGCTCCGTTAGCTCCCTCAACATGGCTGCTAGAGTCGGTCTCCGCCGCGGTCTGTTTAAAAACAAAATGATTCGCTCTCCAGATTACTTGCATGCATGTGTACTTGTGTCTCTGTTGTTAACGTTTAGAGTTACTTCTCAGAGTTTTATTTTTACAATCGGGACTCTAAAGACTCATGTGAATATGACGTGTCGCACGTCTTTTCCGGTCAGTCGTCATGGAAACAGGACGCTCATCCAGCGTGCTGGATGTGAACTAGAGTGGAAACAAACATGTTGTAAAATGAAAACAAAGTACCACTGTATCCCGCCTTTATGTGTGTAAACACCCACTGTTGCTGTACCAAATTTTTTTTAAGGAATTGTTTGTTCAAGTAAAACATTTTAGAATTTATTTTATATTATATTGGATGTTGTTAAAACGTCAGTGCTTAATAAATGTTTTCAGAATCTTGTAATATTTTTTATGATGCATATTACATCTATAAATATGATCTATGAAGCTCATTCTATGAAGAATGAATATTAATAAATGCAATTGCATTGCCTTTATTTTAGTGAGGTAAGTACACAGTCAGTTATTTCTGCACAACAGACCCTTGTCAGACAGACCGCTCTGATCAGAGGAGCACAGAGAAACTATGCAAAATATTTACCTTATGTTTAGTTTCTAGCTTAATTAAAGAGCCTCAGACTAATTGTGATGTTAGATAAATAACTTGTAACTTGTTGGTTGTTAAAGGGAGAGTGGAGACTGAATTCCACATCATGGTTTAAAACAAAACCTGCATGATCAGAACCTTGCTCTTGTCTCTGCGGCATCACAATTCTGGGCCCCGTAAAGCATAATCTCTTGTTTATGAGGTTGTTCATGAGGTTAACATGGAGATAATAACCTCTGAACTATACATTATCCCTTATATATTTCTTCTCAGGTACATGTCTGATCTTTTCTTTTTCTCTTATTTCTGTTGCAGCCAGAGTCTTTGTATGTGGACACTCAGTATTTGCCCTCTCTTCAGTTCCACTTGTCTGTCCTCCACAAGCAGGGACTCACTAATAGACCACTCTGCTTCCAGTTCTGGGGCTGACACACTCTCCCACATCCCCACACCCAGTGTATCCTTTACAGGTATGTAAGTTAGCTAAATAAAATAAATAACATTGACCTTAAAGGTGTAGTCACCTTAACCAAAGACCTCAGTTATGGGAAAATGAACTGGAAATGCAAGTTGTGCAACTTCACAACTTCAAAAAGATTAGACCTGCTGAAACACAGCAGACTAATGCATGGGCATTTTGGTCGAGTCCACTCCATACCCTGCCTCTATGCGGATTGTCCTTGCAGCGTCAAGACATGGGGTGCATTAAGGACACATTTATCAAGGCATCATTTTCAGTCAACCCAGCCAGGCAACGTCCTTTCGTTCACATGCATAGTCTGTAATTCATGCTGTTTTGACAATGAGAGGCAATTTTTTGAACATCTTGGTGTCCATCTAAAAAAGTTTGAAACTGTGCCATGCGTTTTTGAGGGTTGTGATTATAAAGCCAACAAATATACAACGTTCCACAGCCACAAGAGTAGAAAACACAACCCACATTCATTGGAACATTTCAAGATTGATGTTCTTCATCAACACCAAAACAACCCGGATGAAGAAAATGATTTTGTTGAGGATGAAAATGACTGTGGCTCAGTTCTTGAGGAGGATGAGGACTTAAACAAAATTATTACTAAGAGAGTGGGATTGCTCCTCATGAAAATGGAGAGCATTTTCAATGTCTCCAATTCATGCATTGATGAACTAGTAGAGGAATTTCATTTCCTTACAGCGTCTGCATCAGGCCCCGTCATTAAAGAGATAATTATGAGCACTTTGAGAAAACATGGCTGTACATTAGAAGACTCAGTGATATCAGAACTGGTCAAAGACCTTTGCCTTCTAAGCCCTGTCTGTGCTGCTTTACAAGTGGATGGGCCTTTTAGCAGTCAGTTCAGGAGAGAGAAATTTAGAAAGGAACATCTCTCATCAACTGAACCAGTTGAGTACATACTTGATAGTACAGAGAAAAAAACATTTCAGTATATACCAATCCTCCCATTATTATCTCAACTTGTGGACAACAGACACATTCAAAATACAATATTACAAAACAAAAGGGTATCTGATGTCTCTTCTGGTTACAAATCATTTCATGATGGATCTTTACTAAGAGAAAACAGTTTTTTATGTGAAGATGAACTTAAAATCCCACTCATCCTTTATATAGATGATTTTGAGATATGCAACCCTCTGGGAACATCGCGCAAGAAGCATAAAGTCACAGCTGTGTACTGTGTGTTTGCAGACATACCTACCACATTGAGATCTACACTGACTTCAATTTACTTAACCATTTTGTGCAAGGCAAATGATGTCAACCAGTATGGCTACGCAAAGGTTTTGGACCCACTGCTCAAAGATTTGAAGTCCTTTGAAGATAATGGTATTTTTGTTTCAAGTCTGGGCAAAGTGGTCAAGGGCACTGTACTTGCTGTTGTCGCTGACAATCTTGGCGCTCATTCAATAGGTGGGTTTGTTGAAAGCTTTTCAGCTTCACATTTCTGTCACTTTTGCATTGGAGAACGGTCAGAGATCCAGAAGCATGAAGTAGGAGAAGGACTATTTCCTCTACGTACTAAGTCTAACTATGCCATGCACGTCAAAGCAGCACTGTCTAATCCTGCAGAAGCTCACTACTGTGGTGTTAAAAGACAGTGTCCCATCACAGACAGACTCAGTCACTTTCATGCTACATCAGGTTATCCCCCTGATGCTTTGCACGATTTGCTGGAAGGGATTGTACCTGTGGAAATATCACTCTGTCTTGATGTGTTAATCAGGAAGAAATACATCTCTCTTCAGGATCTTAACCATTTCATCCTTTGCTTTCCTTACAAATGGAGTGACAAAACAAATTGCCCACAACCCATTGCCCCAAATTTCAAGTCACGAAAAAGTGTAGGAGGTAACGCACATGAAAACTGGTGTTTGTTGAGAATGATACCACTCATGATTGGTGACAAAGTCCCAGAAGATGAGCCTGCTTGGGAGGTTTTGATGACCCTGAAAGATGTTGTTGAGCTTGTCATGGCTCCTCTCCACACAGCTGAGACAATAGGATACATGCAGAGTAAGATCTCAGAACACCGTTACAGATATTTTGAAGTGTTCCCAGACGAGAAAATGAGACCAAAGCATCACTTTCTTGAGCATTATCCTTTGCTTACAACTGTTTACGGGCCACTTGTACATTTCTGGACTATGCGGTTTGAAGCCAAACATCGATTCTTTAAAAGGATCGTTAGGCAGACTGGATGTTTTAGAAACATTCTCATGACAATGGCAAGAAAACACCAGTCGATGATTGCGTATCATGCCCACAATTGCAACAACCAAAGGCCAGCACTGACAGTGTCACAAAAGACCCAAGTGGTAGTCGATGTTCTAAAAGACAGCATTAAGGAGTCCTTTGCAATGAAGTTCCCTGGGGAAGAGTTTGTGAACATGACAAATAAAGCAACCATTTTAGGCACAGTCTACAACATTGGCATGATCCTGCCATTTGGCTCAACAGGAGGCCTACCTGACTTTGGAGAAATCCAGCAAATAATAATTTTGCACAAAACTCCTGTCTTTGTTCTGAAGTTGCTTAGTGGCTGTTACTGTGAACACCTGAGGAGTTTCAAAGTAGAGCCCACAGGAGAGACAGAAATCCTTAAACATTCTGAACTTAAAGATACATACCCCTTGGCTGCATACAATACAGCAGATGGCCGTATGGTGTCCCTTAAACACTTCATTGCATTAGAGTAAGTGTAATGGTTTGATTATTTCTGTTATATGTGTTGTTTTATCAGTGTTATCATACAACATATTATCATATCAAATGTGTTTGCACTTTTCAAGTACAGTTATTAAAAAAAATTACTTCACCAACAACTATATGGCCAGGCATCCTGTCTTATTTATTTATTGTAATATTTATTTAACATGATACATACATTGCCACAGAAAATGGGAAAATGTGATCCATATTTACTCTTCTCTCCTCTCTGTCATTCCTCATCTCCCTCTTCTTAAAGTAATAATGACAATCAAAGATTACTTATTCAAATCTCTACTGAACTAAATCTCCTTTTATTTCTTTGGCAGAAGAATATTGAAGCAAACCTATTCAAATAATCTGATAAATTATTAACAACCTGTCTCAACTTCTTTTCTTTCTCTGTCTCTACAGCTGAGGAAGCACACACCGAACAGCAATGGCAGTCCAGTTAAGAGTCATTTTACAAGAACACAGCATTAAGAAGTTGACACTTCCAACAGGAATTCCCAATACAGTAGACGATCTTGTTTCCATAATTACTGAAACTTTCCAATTGCATGGGGAATATGGACTACTATACCAAGACAAAGACTTTGACAATCAGTTTTTCAGTGTCACCTCAACTGCTGACTTGTATGACAAGGCCACTGTTAAAATGATCCTAAAAGAGCCTAACATCACCCTTGACCTACACCCAATATTTGAATCAGGACCATCATCTACATTGAGCTCTTTGAGTTATGTGAGCACCCATCCTGCAAGTACTCCTGAAACAAACATCTGCCCTGAAGATCATGATGCATCCTCACAGGTGTCCGACTCCACATCGTCAGGTTCCAGCGACACCATTATTCTGCCTGATTCATGTCGCCTTGCTGCATGGCCAGTGCCATTTCAAGTACCTGAGTTTTCCAGAGACATACAACTAATCCTTGCAGAGGCTAACAACTCATATCATGCCACTGGAAGACACTTCATGGATGCCAGCGTTAAATCAGCAATAATGCAAGACCTTGCAAAAGTAATTTTTTCGTACACTGCTTACCCAACGAATGAGCAGATCCTTTCAGTGGCTGAAGCCTTGGTTTCCAAGTTTCCATGTCTTAGGGAACCAGGATCATTTGCAGGCTTATATGGCTGGCAGCAGCGCATAAAATACAAGATGCACAATTACCGGGCCAAGCTAAGATCTCGAAAATATTCTTACCCGGAAATTGAAATCAACACCTTAAAAAGGAAGCATCCAGCTGATGCAGTGCCATCAAAAAATGTAAAAAAGCCCAAAAAAGCAGAGGTTAACTCATTCGCTGCCAAAGACGTCTATAGACGTCTTTTCAAATCCAACCGCTGACTGCCAAAGACGTCTATAGACGTCTTTTATGTTTTTCAATGCGAGTGGCTTGGGGGACGATCGGCGAAAGTTTTTCCGTAAATATCGGCTTCTAGACAGAGTATGGACTAACAAATTTACCCTCTAGGTAGCTGTGCCACTTTTGATGGGAGATTAGCATAGATTGTAAGCAAATAAAAACAAACGCAATGGTTCGCTATGAGATAAATGTCGCCGGTGAGACGCACGTCAAGGAAGAACGGAATAAGGTAGAAACAAAATTTTTTTTCCTGATGATAGGAGAGAGTCTCCTCTTTCTTTTGGTGTGTTCGGTGTTTACATAGTCACAGCACAAACTATTCTGTGGCTCTTGAAAAATCAGTCAAAATTCTCAAAAAACTCTGGCAGTGACCGACTCTCTGTTCTGAAAATGGCTGGCAGTCAATGAGTTAACAGTAAATATTATGATGGGTTCAGTGTCTGTATTTCATTGCTGTTAATCTGGAGCCTGTACTATGAAGCAGGATTAGAGGCTGATTTAATATAATGGTGGGCCGTCAGGGCCTGCAAGACCTTCTCTGCTGGCCTAAGAAAATATCAGAATCACAGACTGATGATAATTATATTTTTTCCATGAATACTTATTAAATATCTCTGAGTGGTCTGTCCGCTTCCTTTCATAGCTTTTCGCCAGGTTTTGCTGCCCCCAGACATGCATTTTCATGTAAAAGCATTTAACCAATCACATTTCAGCCATCAATTGTTGCTAGGCAGGGTCAAAGTCAAAGATGTTTGCCTGGAGGCCTTCACAATCCGTTCTGCAGGCCCCCCCCCCCCCCCCCCCCACAGAAAATACATGTCGAGTACGCTGTTGCTTCAACCAATCAGATTTTAAGTTGGTGATACCACGGCCTTCTAGAAGGCCTAAGGGAACGACACCGTATTCACACCCGCTGATTGGATAGTCAGATAGCGTACCAGCCAAAGCTAGCAAACTAACCCAAATATAGTTGTGTTGGTGTAATAGCTATTTTATCACCCCACAATGTCTGAAGGAGGAGAAGAAATTGATTTGGTGTCAGATTTACTGTCTAGGCCATTTTCAAGACAGACTTTTCAAGAAAAGAAAATGAGTAAAATGTTGCTTTTTTTCTAAATAATATTGCGAGTTTATGAGGATATTATTGATGTTTTTTGTTATTTTGGGAGGGGGGGTTTTCGCACCCCCTGATAGGCAGGTATCGGCCGGTGTCGGATTGGAAGTACAAATACAATATCAGTACAGAGATCGGAAATCTCTGTTTCAGTGGTCTTACTTTGTGTCTGGGGGTCCAGGTCCATCTCTGAGGCCTGGAGGTTTATCCATGGACCGGTCACTCTTCACAGACACACAGTCGGATTCAGGATACTCTGCTCTCTGTCTGTGGCTCTGACCTCTGCAAACACAAACATGTTGTTCACATCACATCAATCACTGAGAAATTATCTGATGGAAATCATTCAAGAACCTCGGAGCACACAACCTGCTGCAGAGGATCAGAAACCTTCCTCTTTGGGATACTCCTCTTAGATCATAGTCCAGCTTTTTATCCAGCTCTTTCTCAACCTTTGTACTAAGGCGGCAGTCAGGAAACATCGTATTTAAAGTGTTTGCTGGTGAGGAGCTCTCTGTTAATTCAGGTACTCTGTGAGTGGAGTCAGCAAGTTGAAAAGGCAAACCACACACAGCAGGAAAAAAACAGCTTAGTTTTCCTGCTCATCCCTCTGATAACAACATTATGTCTTATTATTTTAAATAGGCTTCCACAACACATATTTGTACATTGTGTGCAGGACTCTAGTTCTCTTTCAAAGGCCAAACCCGATTCAGAGATGTGTCACTATGGTCATCACCACCACTGGGTCCAGCGACCGCCTCTCATTCAGGATTATCAGGCTGGACAGCTCTTAGACTGCCTCCCGATCATCAAGGTTCCAGCACTCTCCTCATTTTCCACCTCGTCCTTTTATCGTCATTTACCAAGTGTGATAGGGTGAACCAGGAAGTAGGAAGTTAGGGGGCGGAGCTTAGTTTTTAAAAGTCAGAGGGAGGCAAATCTGGGCCTTTCACTCCACATGGGTGCAGAGGGCAACTGGCAGCCAATACACTTGAGCTTTTAAGCCAAATCTGGGTTTGGTGCACAGACAAGAAGGTAAATGGATACAAAATGTTTGTCACAAAAGCAGTGCAGCCAATAATGACCACATCCTCTTAGGTCCAAGCAATAGTATCGGTCATCAGTCCTGGGAAAGTGTGTGTCCCACCTTACTTGATGAAAGGTCCTATCACCTGCTGGCCTCTAGAACCAGGAGAGTTCTTTTGTTGGATGTTAATAAAGGTACTTTTAAATAGTTAGTAATTTTAATAATAAAATTATTGTCATACTGAATGTAAAATGTTTGTATCTTTTAGTGATGATTTGGATGCTGCTGAGCTGTTTTTTCCCTCGGTTAAAGTTTGGGCTGTACATTAGTTGTTTGGGCCTGTATAGACTTTTTGGACTGTGTCAAATTGGATTGACTTAGGGGCACCTTTGCATGTTTTGTTTTTTATTTGGGCTTTGTTTGGCCATGCCATATTGATTTTATTTGTGTTTCCCAAACTGCATATTTATTATTGTGATTTGCACAACTCCAATTCAGCCAATTGTATGCTTGTCCTGTTTTAATTACAGCCCATCAATTAACTGTTTTGCCACATATTATATTTTTATACAAGATTTTACAACAACTAATAATGATGTGTTTATATTTCTGCAAATAACTTTACTACTAATTAAGTCTCTTTCCACTGTATTTTCCACTTGGTCACACAAGTTTGACTTCCTGTTCAGTCTGCTCTTGCTCTTTTCTGCAAGAAGTGAAGTCTCCCTGATTAAAACAAATATTTCTCTGATTAACGACATTCACACATTGGGAAACACAGTTTTGTTAATGGGGTAAATGTCATTCGATTTCTGGTGGATTACCAAATCCATCTAAAGGGCCCATCAGCAGAAACACTCAGCTGGTGGATCATAAACATCTTTAAATGTTTCATCCTCAGATCAGACCCTGAGCCCTTCATGAGCAGCTCTCTTACTTTGAGTCTGACGGTCCAGGACCAGCTCTTAGGTCTGGAGGTCTGGGCTGGTGTCTGTTCAGAGCCTCCGACTCTCCTCTGTCCATCTTCTGGACCTCAGTCACTATGAGGAAAGAGAAGAAATGAAAAGAAAGAAAAAACATGAAACAAACTGTGTGTTCAGGTCAGCCAAACAGAAACATTTGTAGCACCCTAGTCAAAGTGATGTATTTGTTCAAGTTTACTCTGGTGTTTTTTTTTGTATTTAGGATAATTTCATATACTATAAACAACTACTTAACAATGAATGACTTTAGTATATATGTTTTTTTTTAACCTGTATTTCGATGTTCTCAATGTTGTAAGATACTGCATAAATATTGGTTCACACAGGTGTCACTCAAACATAAATACAGTTCACTGATGTCTGTCAGCCTATCAGAGTAAAGGGGGCGGGGTTTAGAGAAAATTGCGGAAAAGAGATGATGGAAAAGTTGTTTTACAGAGAAATACGCCCACATTTTTTTTCTCCCGGAAGTCTAATAAGAATGAAGGGAGACCGGTAAAGGTGTGTCTCTGTGGATCATGTAGCAGCAGGTTTTACATGCCAGGAGCTTATTTACCATATCAGAGACTCGTTTACAGTAACAGGAAATAAGTCCATCACTTGACTCTCTGACAATAACATGGAAATAAAGGCAGTTTTTATTGAATAAACCTATTAAACGGATTTGTGTTTGGTTACAAAGAGCCGTGTCGGATTTAAAATACAAAAAGCATAACAAATACTTTCCACAGAGCCTCTTAGGACACAATTTAGCTGGTTTTAGATGTTCATGACAGGATTTTTATTCAGCACAGGGTTTTTAGTCTGAGATTATTTTTTTACCATAACAAATCTGCATTTTATTTTGCCAATAAATGGATACAATTACAACAGAGTATTAGGGCCACATAATAAATATTATTTTTTATTAATAAGTTTAAAGTCGTTCTTATATTTGGCAAGTATAAATTATGAGAATAAAGTCGTAAATTTTCAATCCTGTTTTAGAGGAGAGTTGATAGACTGTGAAACATTTGGTGGAAATGTACTTTAGAATAGGTTTCAAAAACAAGGAGATACTTAATTTTTTGGCACATCAGGATCAGATTGTCATAAGTATCAGGACGTCAAAAAGAACATGTAAGAAAATGCATTTCAGAGCGGTTTTGTTCTCCCCATATGTAATAATGACTTTAATCTCGTAATATTTAATGTGGCCCTAACACTCCATTGTAACATGGTATTATTTCTTTGTTTTAAAGTATCTATTTTAATTTTGTCATTTTGATTTTCAGAAAATTGTTTTAAACAGAGGTCCTTAAACCTACCTTGTGTGAGGACATTCCAGATGTGACCTGTTTTGTTGGTTTTCTTCTTTCTGGCTTTGTGACCTGCTGACAGACCAGCTTTTGTTAAACACCTTACAGAACATCTGTTATTTCAGGTGCTGTGGACTTTATTCAGCTGATAGATTTAGAAATGTTCCAAACACACCAAGAGCTCAAGCTTCCTGATTTAATTTCACAGAGGTTGGAATCCAGAGTTTAAATCCATAATGATCAACATGTTCCCTTTAAGAGCGCTTAGAAAAATCCAGACACAAGTGTATATAAATGTGTGTGTTTCTATTCTATTCTATTCTGCGTCCGGGAGCCTCAGATCAGCTGCGTCATAAAATGGAGGATTCAGCGTCTGCTTCAGTTCATCTGACCTGAAGTTTGTTTCTTAAACATTGGATCGGATCATTTAATCAAGATTTCAATTTTCGACATCTTATTTTAACTAGTTTAATATTTCAAAGGAACAAAATGTGATAATTTACCTTCAGATTCTGCTTCGCCTCAGAGGAAAATGTCGCCTCCGTCAAGTACATGAAAGTGAAATGGTAATAACCAGAAATACCTGTAAAGGTGTGTTTCTGTGGATGACGTGTAACAGGAAAACACTTCAGCAGTCTGCATACAAAGAGAATGACTCATCTCAGTTCTTAAACCTGAAAATAAATAAGTGCAACGTGTGTTTATGTGTTGGAAACAAGTGAACTCAAAGTAAAAACTACAACGTGGTGATGGTGTGAGTCTGAGCTGAGAGGACAGAAGGTGCTCGGCACATGGAGGAGATACCAACTCTTGGGGGCCCCCTAGTGGTCATGGAGCCCTAAGCAGCCTCTTGATTCTCTGACTGGATAGACTCTGACAGAGGGACAATCTGACTGAGCAGCTGTCCACTGATGTGTCTTTTTCACAGGATGCTGGTTCTGTAGTGAACAAGACAGCTGGTGGAGAAAACATCCAAACCTGCTCAGCTCCATGTTTGACTCGAAGAAGCTCTGTGGGAAATGAACATTTCCCCCAGATGTTCAGATGTTTTAAAGTCAGGGCTCATTGTGACCGAAAACAAATCCGTTTTATCGCTTTAGTCAATCAATAATTTATTTGCAGGTTATTGTAAGACAGGTGTGTTTCTGCTGCTACATTTATGTTTATGCATTTAGCACACAATTTTATCCAAAGCAACTTACAAAGTAGAATTTTCATGACTATGAAAATTGTAGATTCACACGGAAGTCATCAAAACTATGAATAAACACATGTGGAATTATACACTTAACAAAAAAGTGTGAAACAACTGAAAATATGTCTTATATTCTACACTGAAAAAAGTAACCTATAGAATTTACCCAATAAATGTGAGGTAACAATTTGCATCTACTCTGTTGGGGTAGATTCAATTCCATATATTGAGTATAAAATAACTGAAAAAAAAAAAAATGAAATACTTAAAGAAATTGGGTAAAATTTACCTCATATTTATGTATATATTCAACAGCTACTTACTCATTTAAATTAGGTAAAACTATGTAATGT
>JABUIW010043606.1:0-15175 GCA_013363375.1 Menidia beryllina
ACTTGCACAATTGGTGGCTGACTAAATACTTTTTTGCCCCACTGTATTCTTAATGTGCAGATGCTGATGATCAAGAACTTGTGACAGAGAGGTCAAAGAGACGTCTTTCACTTTCAGGAGCTTCTATACTGCCAATAGAAGGATTTACTAAATATGCCGCAGAATTTTTCTAATCCTTGTTCTCTACTTTGTCTTAACTTAAAATGAAGATGAAGTTTCCATATTATTATTTTTCCAGTTAATTAGAAATAACATGCACAACTCTGACAGAAGACTGCAAACAAGACAGTAAGCAGAACTTGTGCCCATACTTCTATAGCATCTTCTCTTTTCCATGATAAGAGAGAAATGAAACAGATGTGGTCATTAAATCCTCTCTTGGGAGGTGATGATAAAATATCTATGAACTCTATATGCCAATGATAGGGACAACAAGTGTAGGAAAAAAATTTAATTTTCCTTCTCCTTGCCACTTTTCTTCAATTATCAGTTATGTAAGGTTACTTTTAGTGGACCATGATTTGACAAATCTGTCTCAGTTATTTTCAAGATGTTTATGCATTTAGCAGACACTTTTATCCAAAGTGACTTACAAATTAGAATATAAACATGTGTATCCTCCTGTCGGGGAATCAAACCACAGTCTCCCTTGTGACAGGCGGGGACACCCACCACAAGATGACTGGAGTCCTTTAAAATCTGCATTGAACTATTGCTGATGGGGGCTGGAGTCCTTTTATATGTCACTGATGCTGAAAGAGAATAAGTAGGATGAGGGAAACAGCAAGTTGTACAATAGAGGATGGCTGTCTCTGCAGTGAAATAAACTATTCATACTCACAGAGAGGAGGAATAGCCCCACCACCCTCTGCATGATACATGCACCATACAGGGAAGCATATCCAGTCACAAGCTCCACTCTGCTGTCCAAATCCTGCATTTCCCCTATCCGTGAGGTTTAATTGCCACATGACATAGGAATAATGACTTCAAAACAATACATCCATCCCTTTTCCATACCTCTGTTTATCTATGGTTTACATCCACTTAATCCAATTCAGGGGTCAAAGGGGGACCGGAGTCTGTTCCATCTTCAAAAGATAGGACATGTCCTGAACAAACACAGAGACAGAAATCATGCAAACTTTCGTTCATCTACTAACATGCATGTTTTTGGACTGTGAGATGGAGCTGAAACCCCTGAATACCCAACTCAGAAAATGTAATCAATTTTACTTTGAGGCACATAGCAAAACACCTAACCAGCCTGTGGCTTAATCACACAACAAAAAAAAACTGCAAAAACAGTTTGTAAAAAACAGTGCTCACACAATCTCACATCATATTTTCTCTAAGTGTAGTCCCATTGCATAAAAATAACTGTATTTGTCATTAAGAATCTCAAAGAGTTCTTCAGTTGTATATATGTTTCCAGATGCCTGAACAAATTAAGTGCACTTAGACTAAGTCTGTTCATTTACAACATCAATATGTCCTACCTGTCAGGCTCAGGAACTCAGCGAGGACTCAGGAGCAGAGCTGGTTTCAAAATCCAAAGTTTATTAACAAAAAGCGCACTCAAAAGGAGTGGACAAAAAGACAAACACAAAACGCTCCAATAACGGAGGGCAAAGTACAAACTGAAAGAGGCTCTCGAAATGAGGCTAAAGGGAAAAGTTACAAAACAATACTGATGAAAGTTACAACATAAAGTCTCTCACGAGGAGGCAAGGGCTGGAACAAAGTAACAAAGGAATACTCACTAGGAATGGTCGTCTAGGAGAATAACTGAAAAGCACTCTTAAAGAGGCAAAAACGCAGGAGGCTCAAAGGCAAGGAACGGGAACTATGAAAGGTTTCTATGACTAGGGAACTGTGGACGAGACAGGCACTGTGGTTGGGAACGAAACACACCGGCACGGGACAAAGGGAGACGAGGACTATTTAACCACAAGAGGGAAGGGATCCCCAGGTGCGGACAATAGGTAATCAGGGAGACGCTCAGACTGGTGACACAACACGAAGTGCAAGTGACCTGAAACGAGATGAGGGTTATTCTTCAAAATAAAACAGGAAATGACGAGACTAGAAAAAGACGAGACGAAAACCCCTCAACCAGGACACCTTTGTGACACTACCTTTTTTTATCTTCACGATTGATCTCATGCATGTCTAACAGGGCACAAGAAATCCTTCTGCTCAGTTTATCACTAATCAATAAAGAGACAAACATCCAAACAGAAAAACTCTCATCCAATAGCCAGTGTATGATGACTAATAAGCTAACATTATTTTAATCAGTGGGAAGTCGAAATATCGACACATAAACAGGGAAAAGATGGTGGCAGATGGTCGAATAGCACCGGCCAGACATGATTTAAACTCTGCTTAAACGTGAGTCACAAATGCCTCGTATAAAACCAGTCAGACGATATAAAGGTAATTTTATACAAGCAATTTGCAATAAATAGATTTTCATTTATTACGCAGTATGTAATTACAACTTTAATTTTAAGAGCATTCCATCTGTCTTCCTTCATTTATTGATTCCCCATCCTGGAATTAAAACTGTAAGTGACACTCAGCAAAAGCTTGGAATTCCCTTTACATCCACAAGACTTTCACCAACAAATAGAGGGGGAGGGGGGGGGGGGGGGGGTCTTAATTGAATAAAAAATGGCCCATGCTCAGAACCCACTTAGCATTGATCTTCCCACTCTTCCTTGGCGAACACAGTGTGCGGTTGTTTGGAAGGCTGACTGCCTACTGATGGAGAAGCGTCTGATCAAAGTCTATATTTCTTACAACATCTTTATCTGTTCTCAGCAGCCGGCAGAGAATACACAGAACAGACAGGATGGGGTCCAGTAGTCGCATATCAGAGTGCAAGTCTAAACGGGCAGCAAACTACTGAATTGACCTAACGGTTGCTTTGGATACTTTTGGGATTCTTCTGCCAAAATAGAGATCAAGCCAACATAAAAAAACACCTAGATCAGAAATTGAATTTTTCTGTCTTGCAAGAGAAGAAGGCAGGTTTCGTTTATATAAAAGAAAGTACCATATTGGTCATGTTATCTATGCAGTGTAAACAGGTGTAACTCCTTATTGCCTTATCCATTTATGTTCATTTAACTTTTTATTTAACCCTTGTGTGGTGTTTTCGGGTCTGTGGGACCCGTTTTCATTTTTTATTAAAAGAAAAATTATACAATGAATTAATTTTTCAAACTGAGACTCACTGGCTTTGGCTCATTTTCTGTGAAAAACATATATCAGAATACATATTTAATGACCACACACGACCCCTACACATTTCTATTACATATAAAATGTCCAGGTCCACTGGACCCGGGGCTAATAGAAGTGTGGAAATTGATGTTCTGTGTACCATACACACACACACACTCACAATGTTGCAACCTTGTGTGGGAACTGCAGGTGCACAAACACAAAAGAAACAGTTCCCATACATTGTTTGTCTGCTCTAATTTTCTCACACATTTGACCCTCTGTCTATCTGCTAAAAATTGGGGGCGGGACCACACTGGCACTGCTTTGCCAGTGTGGTTTCTTATAACCGATCAAGATGGCCAAAAGGTACTATGCCCAGAGGGCCCTGGAATTGATTTTGGATGAGAGAGAGAAGTTAAGATAAGGTAAACATCTGTTTATTTTAATATAAAAGTGTTTGATTGTGAGGTATTAAAAGCCACAAAATGCAACGGGTCCATCAGACCCACAAACGCTGGCTGAGTAACAACACATGAACATCACACAAGCAACTGGAGACCATATTCTGATAAGAATTGCTATAAACTCTGCCTACCTTTTTTATCTTCACGATTGATCTCATGCATGTCTAACAACACTATTAAACGAAATAGTTTAATAGTGTAATCTTTCTAAAAACGAAAGAAAACTTATCACTTTCACAACGAATGGGAGGAGGAGTTCTTTTTTACGACTGTAAAAAAGAAACCTGCGTGTGTCTGATTGAAGGGGCAACTGTGGCGATGGCAAAGCGCCACAATGTGGAGAGACACTTCACTTCGTGCCACTAAAGCTACCATGCTAGCTACCCACCGGAAATGGGCAGAAAAAGCACATCTGAAATATGCACTCACAGTTGCAGTGTCAAGTTACACACCAGATTACAATGCACTGCTGAACACCATGCAATGCCAACCTGTTAAAGATTTGGTCATGAGATTTCAGATTTCTTTTTAATATGTGAGTTAATTTTTCTTTAACATTAGATAATTGATAACTTTTTGAAACATGGTGCAACATAGTTCATGATTTGTTAAATGGTTTTGTCAGTGGCTAGTGAAAATGAGTGATTGAAAACTCCTATGTAAATGTAGTGATGTACAGTAAGTGATCGTTTGAAAATTTAACAGTTGCTGAGATAAATAGAGATAAAGTGGTGGATATTGATATGTTTCCCATTTTGTTGTCACAGATGAGTATCATTAATGATTATTAATAAAGTATAGCTAAAAACATATTGAGCAAATGTATTATTTCAGAAGAGTGTATCAAACTGGTAGCCCTTCGTGTGACTCAGTACCCATGAAGTAGCCCTCCGTTTCAAAAAGGTTGGTGACCGCTGGTTTAGAGTTTCCATGCTCTCCCTGATACTGTGTGGGTTGACTCTGGCTGCCCTGGCTTTCTCCCATCGTCCAAAAGCATACATGTTAGGTTAATTGAACACTGTATATTGCCCTTAGGAGTGTGCCTGGTTGTTTTCTGCCTTCCGCCCAATATCGATATGCTCGGGCCCCCCCCCCCCCTTGATATGACACGGAATTGTCAGGGCGGTGGATCTCAGGGTGGACTCAGATGCGGAGAGTTGGTAACAAGGGTTTATTGAACATGAGCAAACTATGAGCAAAGTATAAAATCAAGATTAACCAGACTATGAACAAAGTATCAAATAAGGTAAAAAAAAGACTTTGGCAAAAGTATCAAAACAACATTAAAAAGGCTGTGGCAAAAACAGGACTGTGACAAAAATGAGCTATGACAAAGTGCAAAAATCAAAATCTTACGCGGGCGGCATGGTCAAGATGAGGAACGAAAAGACAAAGACAGCAAAAAACCAAAAACTCATGGCAGAGGAAAAAAAGACACAAAAGCAAAAACACACTGGCACAGGACAGGGGAAACGAGGACTATTTGAACACATGAGGGAAGGGAACCCCAGGTGTACACAATAGGTAATCAAAACATGACAACACACCAGACATTCCCCCAGACGTGACAAGAATAACCAATGGGCGACAACTGTTATCTTGGAATTAGGCTTGATACATATAGGAGAAAAAGAGGACAAATTTATTAGTTTTCAAATAAAAGTTATTAGGATTTTTTTTAATCTAATTTTTTTGTATTCAGCCAACACTGCGAACAAACATGAGAAGCTGTGGATTGATGTGGATCCATTATGATTCCATTCACATTCTCCACAAAACTGCAGAGGCCGAAAAATGGCTTTAAAAAAACAGCTAAACTAAAAATTGCTTCTGAAAAAAAAGAAAAAAGCATATCCTTAAGTTAAGAACATGAGGGAGTGTTGGAATATAAACAGATTTATGACTTATGAACAGGACAGAAGTCATAATAGTAATTTTCTAGTAACAGGAAACAAAGATGAAACGCAGAAATTTGATTGGGCTCTCATATCAATATAAACATATTCTCACATGGAAACAAAAAGCGATTACCCGTTTGATACACGTATTCTTATTGGTCATCATCTACAGCTTGTTGCTCTGTTTATTTTCCTATCAGCAATCCAGTGTCAGATTAGTAATTACAGCAGATGCTAAATATAAGTAATTGAATGTCATACTACTGATGGGGATAGATTCAGCATTGCATAAGTTTTCTGTGATTGAAGTCCAACTCCCTGCTTTGTTTTAAAGCCTTGATTTATGTAGCAGGTACCATATTTTGTGCCTTTATAGTTGCTTATACTTTCTGTCCACACTGCCTTTTAAAAAGGCTTCATTTTCAGATATAGATCCACAGCTCCTCTATTCATCACATTTTGTTTGCTGTGTTCCCATAGTTGCGTGTAATGTTATGCTTCTTGTTTAGCAGTGCCTTCGAGTTTATTCTAGCACAGAGAATCAAATGGCATGTTCATGTTCCATTCCATTGATCTAGATGTGGATTTTTGTTCACCTTTGGTATTGATTAGGGAGTTTTTGTCAATACCATGCTCACAGTGGATTTTGTTTCTCTTTTAAACCTGACGGGCTTCATTCAGACGCCTATTTTTCTTCATTACTATGCCATTTTGGATTCTTTGCCCTGATTTTGATTACACATGGCCCTTTGATGAAAGCTGAAAAATAGTCAGAGCGATCGTAACAATGTAATTTACTTAACTCAAGGAAAAAAATCGGGAAACAACTGCCAGAACTAGTTTTGGTTTCGTTTAACAAAATGCTACCTAAATTGTACAAACAATTAAGGCCAATCTCCTTCTTCTGAACTTCTGTTAAAATATGGGAGTTGGCACCATCCTGGTTTGAATCCCTAGGGGACCATGAGCCTTTTTGAGTGGAGTTTGCATGTACCCCATGTATGCATTTAACAAACATGTTAGATTCAATGAAGACTATAAACTGTAGTGAATGTGAGTGTGTGTGGTTGTTTGTCACTGTGATGGACTGGTGACCTGTCCAGGATGTACCCCCTTTTGCTAAATGACAGCTGGGATCTCCCAGACTAGGAAGAACTGGTGCAGAAATTTGATGGATAGATAAAAAATATACACACAAAACACCTTAAAGTATAAATTTCCAATTCTCAGAAAAACAAAGTAACTGCATACCTTATCCATGTCAGGGAGGTGGATCTTGAGGGAGGACTCAGTCGCGGAGATGCAACAAGGGTTTTTTTTCTTCAACAAAAAACACAGTAAAAAGGAGTGGATGGCAGACATGGTACAAAACAAGGCTGTGAAAAAAATATGAACAAAGTAACAAAGCAAGATTACATGACTGTGAAAAAACATGGCTGTGACAAAAACATGAACAAAGGATCAAATAAGGTAAACAAGGCTATGGCAAAAACATGGCTATGGTACAGGAACAAGACTATGGCAATAAAGTAAACGACGAATTGGCGGCCAGGGATGAGTCCGACACCTTGGCAGATTTGGTGACCCTGGCGCGTCGTTTGGATAACCGTCTTCGAGAGAGACGTCGGGAACGGGACCGGTGTTACGTCACTCCCCTGTTCACACCGGTTCCCGCTGCGGCTCCCAGTCGGGGAGTGACGGTCCCACCTCTGGAGGTGTGTCCTCCGGAGTCGCCAGCTGGTTCTGAACCTATGCAGCTGGGAAGGGCCAAGCTGCATCCGGCAGAGCGACAGCGCAGGATCCAGGGACGGCTGTGCCTGTACTGTGGTCTCCCTGGACACCTCCGCGACCGCTGCCCTAATATTCCGAAACGCTTAGGCTCGCCTGTAAAGGGGGATGACCAGGTAAGCCAGAGCCTGAATAAGGATACTGTCCCCCCTCGAACATTGTTGTCTGCGGTTTTAGTCGTCAACCATGTGGAGGTGCCTATAAACCCATTTGTAGACTCTGGGGCTGATGAGAACTTCATGGCCGAGGATTTTGTTAGTCGTTACAATGTTCCGGTGTCTCCTGTGCTGGCACCTCGCCAGGTTAATGCCTTGGATGGAAGATTGTTAACTGTCATCACCCACCAGACAGTTCCTTTGTGTTTGCGCATCTCTGGCAACCACCAGGAACTTATTAGTTTTTTTGTCATGCCAGCTCCTCACACTCCTGTTGTTTTAGGGCTCCCGTGGCTGAGACTTCACAATCCTCACATAAATTGGGACCGTAATTCCATTATTAGTTGGAGTATTGCGTGTCATAATAACTGCCTTAAATCAGCCGTTCCTCATGTCACGCCCCTGGTAAACCCCCCCTATTCACCGGATCTGTCCGGGGTCCCCACATGTTATCACGATCTGGAAGAGGTTTTCAGCAAACAACGAGCTCTATCTCTCCCCCCCCCACCGTCCCTATGATTGTGGGATTGACCTCCTACCTGGTGCGTCTCTTCCCTCGAGCCGGTTATACAACCTGTCTCGTCCTGAGAGGGGGGCGATGGAGAGCTACATCCAGGAGTCGTTAGCTACTGGTTTGATTCGGCCCTCTTCCTCTCCTGTGGGGGCTGGTTTTTTCTTTGTGTCCAAGAAAGACAAGTCTTTACGTCCGTGTATTGACTATCGTGGCCTTAATGCCATAACTGTGAGAAACAAATATCCCCTTCCCCTATTGGATTCAGCCTTCCACTCCTTCATCAGGCTACCGTGTTTACTAAACTAGACCTACGGAACGCCTACCATCTGGTCCGTATTCGGGAAGGTGATGAGTGGAAGACGGCATTCAATACTCCTCTGGGTCATTTTGAATATTTGGATATGCCTTTTGGGTTAACTAATGCTCCTGCTGTTTCAAGCCCTGGTTAATGATGTACTCCGTGATTGTCTGAACCGTTTTGTTTTTGTTTATTTAGATGACATTTTGGTGTTTTCCCCCAGTGTTGAGGAACATCACGAGCACGTCCGGTTTGTGCTTCAGAGACTGTTGGAGAACAGACTTTTTGTCAAGGCTGAAAAATGCCAATTCCATCTCCAGTCTGTCTCATTCCTGGGTTTTGTCATAGAGAAGGGTCAGATTCGCTCCGACCCAGCTAAGGTCCAGGCAGTGGCGGAATGGCCCACACCAGAGAGCCGCAAGCAGCTCCAGCGTTTTCTTGGCTTCGCCAACTTTTACCGGTGCTTTATCCGTGATTTTAGTAGGGTAGCTGCGCCCCTCACCCAACTCACTTCCACCGCTCGCCCTTTTGCGTGGACCTCTGAGGCAGAACACGCCTTCCAAAGGCTTAAGGCTTTGTTCACCTCGGCTCCGGTCCTCGTTCATCCGGATCCCTCCAAACAGTTTGTGATGGAGGTGGATGCGTCCGACGAGGGGGTGGGAGCTGTGCTCTCTCAGCACTCTAACAGACGGTTACACCCTTGTGCCTTCTTTTCCCGTCGCCTCTCTCCAGCAGAACGTAATTATGACGTGGGGAATCGCGAACTGCTGGCAGTCATCTTGGCCTTGGAGGAGTGGAGGCACTGGTTGGAGGGTTCTGAGGTTCCGTTCCTAGTGTGGACTGACCACAAGAACTTGGTTTACCTCCGGAACACCAAACGCCTTAACTCCCGACAGGCCAGGTGGGCTTTTTTTTTAGGACGTTTTAATTTTACGGTGTCATACAGATCTGGTTCTCGCAACGGGAAACCTGACGCTCTGTCTCGCCAGATGGAGAGCCAGTCTCCCGTTGGACCAGTCGAGCTCGTTCTCCCTGCCAGGTGTATTGTTGGGGCAGTCCAGTGGGAGGTTGAGCAGCAGGTCCAAGAGGCATTGGGTGGGGATCCAGGCCCCAGTAATGTTCCACCGAACTGTTTGTTTGTTCCAGTGGGGGTCAGGCCGCGGGTTTTGCAGTGGGGACATTCCTCTAATTTGGCTTGTCACCCTGGGGTTGCCCGGACACTGGGGCTTATTCGCGAGCGGTTCTGGTGGCCCACCCTGAACCGCGATGCTAAGGAGTTTGTAGCAGCCTGTGCAGTTTGTGCTCGTGGTAAGGCTTCGCGCCAGAGACCAGCGGGGTTGCTGAGACCACTTCCTATTCCCTCTAGACCTTGGTCCCACATTGCTCTGGATTTTGTTACTGGGTTACCACCCTCTGCAGGTAACACCACCATTCTTACCATTGTGGACCGCTTTTCTAGAGCGGTACACTTTGTACCTTTACCCAAGCTTCCCTCTGCTCTGGAGACTGCTGGATTATTGGTCCAGCATGTTTTCCGGCTTCATGGCATCCCTACGGATCTGGTATCAGATCGGGGCCCCCAGTTCTCTTCCCGGGTCTGGCGGGCGTTTTGTGAGGCTCTGGGGGCGACAGTTAGCCTGTCTTCAGGGTACCATCCTCAGACTAACGGCCAGACCGAACGGGCCAATCAAGACCTGGAGGCGGCCCTTCGGTGTGTCTGCGCGCGTAACCCATCTTCCTGGAGCACTCAGTTGCCGTGGATTGAGTATGCCCACAATTCCCTCTCCTCCTCGGCTACGGGCATGTCACCATTTATGGCCATGAATGGTTTTCAACCCCCGTTGTTTCCTTCCCAGGAGGGTGAGGTCTCTGTTCCGTCAGTTCGGGACCATTTACGACGGGCCCGCAGGGTGTGGGTGGAGGCTCGGGCTGCGTTAGGGCGGTCTGCTGCCAGGAACAGGAGACTGGCTGATCGCCGTCGTTCTCCTGCGCCCTCCTACCGGCCGGGGCAGATGGTGTGGCTGTCTACGCGGGATTGACCCCTGCAGGTGGATTCACGTAAATTGGCCCCCCGTTACGTTGGTCCTTTTCCGGTGGACAAGGTCATTAACCCCTTGGCGGTACGCTTGAGACTTCCCGACTCTCTTCGGGTACACCCTACGTTTCATGCTTCTTTATTGAAACCGGTTTCCTCCTGTGCCCTTGGCCCTCCGGCCGAGCCCCCACCTCCCCCCCTGGTGGTGGATGGTGGCCCCGCGTACTCTGTTCACTGTATTTTGGATGTGCGTCGTCGCGGGAGGGGTCTGCAGTTTTTGGTGGACTGGGAGGGGTACGGGCCTGAGGAACGCTCTTGGGTGCCTCGTCGGTTTATCCTTGACCCGTCCCTTCTCTCGGACTTTTACAGGGCTCACCCTGACAAGCCCGGCGCTCCGCCTGGAGGCAGTTCTCGAGGGGGGGGTACTGTCACAGCCCCGGCTGTGGCTCCTGGTCCAGCTTAAATGTTTGTTCGGTCCTGGTTTTTTCTCCTGCCTGTAGTTTCCTTTTTGCGCACCTGTTCCCTATGTTGTTAATTTCCTCTTTGTGTTATATACTGAAATGTTTCAGGACTTGGTGCCAGAGTATTGATTTGCCTGCCGTACCTCTGGTCTGAGGAATTTGTTTTTTCTGCTCTGGACTGTTTACGTTTGTGTCTTAATAAAGACCTTCTGACTGCGAGAACTAGCAAGCCTCCATCGTGTCTGTCTCCGCCTTGGGGTCTTCTCCTCACCGCCCCGTGACAGTATCAAATAAGGTAAACAAGGCTATGGCAAAAACATGGCTATGGTAGAAAAACAAGACTATGGCAATAAAGTAAACTAGGCTGTGACAAAATCAAACCTGACAGACAGACAAAAACGCACTGGCACAGGACATGGGAAACGAGGACTATTTAAACACATGCGGGAGGGGAACCCCAGGTGTACACAATAGGTAATCAAGACATGACGAGACACCAGACATTCCCCCAGATGTGACAATCCATTAAATTCTAAATTAATTAAATTGCCATTATTACTGCTATTTTTTTTATAGAAGCGCTGAGTCTCTCCAGAAAGACATGCACACAATAGAGGAGCTAACATTAATCCGTCTTACAAATGTAACCTATACAACCCTGAGATGGCCACATGGGGTATACAATATTTCAAAGCCAGGTTTAGTTACATGAAAAGCCCAAACAACTAATTTGCTCATGCATTTAAGCTTTTGTTCACATTTCAGTTCATTGGTGTGCACAAGATGTGAGCATGAGCAGCAAAGCCAGCAGAGCAGCCTTTTGCTTATTTGGCACCATTGAGACTGCTATGCAAAAGCACCTGCCCAAAGCATAAGCCTCATAATAATCAAATTGTCAAAAAAAGAGATACGGTCCATCAAAATATCCAAATCTGCATAAATTGTGTTTTTATCCTGGTTCATTTGATATTGTCAGTGTGTGCAGGATCCAGCAAAATTTCAGTGTCAGTGTGGGGAAACCTGGTAAAGCCTGATGTTTTAGAACAACAACCAGTTCTGAATAGTACAAGTATAACACAAACACTCAGGCTTTAACCTAAACCAGGCAAATTAGCACATGGCTATACAACAGGCACGGCAATTAAAGGAAGTGTTTGTGTCTACAACCAATTTCAATTCCCAAAGCAGCCTGTGTAGAACAACAGATATCAGTGTAATGTTAATATCAATATCAATAATAAGCAACATAAGAGCAGTTTGTTTCATGTTGCCAAACAAAAGCCATATAAGCAATGCATATGCTAAGTTAATACATTTAACATCCAATATTTAGTCGGGGGAAAATAGAAAGTTTTAGAGTTTAGTTGGGGAAAAATAGCCATACAATTTTACCTTGCCGTGTAACTTAATTTGCTATTGTATTTTAATAGTTCAGAATCTGACAGTGAGCCCACTGCCACAACAACACAACAAAAGTCCTTTCTGATATATATTAGGGGTGGAATGGTTCACAAAACCCACAGTTCGGTTCGATTCAAGGTTTTGTGGTCTGACATTTGATACATCATTGTGACAGTCTTTGTAACGTACGGTTCTTCGGACCCAAAAACACCCGGAGGCAAACGGTCAGTTTAACGGGTTTTATTGACAGACAGGAAGGGTCCTGCGGCGTGGTCAGACAGGCGAGGTCGGTACCGTGTGGTCAGTCCAGCAAAGATCCAGAGGGTAATCCAACACGTAGTCCAGTAACGAGCAGGGGTCGAGGCCAGGGGATCAGTCCAGGGGGATGAGACGGGGGCGCAGTGTCGGGCAGGCAGAGTCGGGGGCAAGGCAGGCAGGCAAGCACTGAGTCAGACAGGCTGGACTACAGGCGAGGCAAGAGAAGCAGACGAGGGGCAGGCAGGCTCGGAGTCGGGGTCAATCAGGTAGCAAACGGGCAGTCAGGCAGGAACAACGCTGGAAGTACTCACACGAAAAAGGTATAGAGACGTTCTGGCAAATGTGAGTGAGTGAGAGGACTACTTGTACTGACCGGGACAGGTGCGACCAATGTCGCTGATTGCAGGCAGAGAGTGAGAGCAGGTGGGCGGAGCCAGAACGTCACAGAGCCCCCCCCTCAAGGGCGGATCCCAGACGCCCTAGGTTGTTCTGGGTGGGCTCTGTGAAACTCCCTAATAAGGGACTTGTCCAGGACCCGGCTGGCAGGGACCCACTGGCGCTCCTCCGGGCCGTAGCCCTCCCAGTCGATGAGATACTGCGTCCCTGCCCCATTTGCGTGACCTCAGGATCCTCCTGACGGTGAACGCTGGAGCACCGTCGATGAGCCGGGTGGGTGGCGGGGACGCGGAGGCGGGCGCAAGGTCAGAGACAGAAACAGGTTTAAGCCGTGAGACATGAAAGGTGGGGTGTACCTTCATAGAAGGGGGCAGACGGAGGCGCACAGCCACCGGGTTGATCACCCTCACCACGGGAAATGGGCCCACAAAGCGTGGCGCCAGCTTCCTGCTCTCGACCTTGAGGGGGAGATCTTTAGTTGAGAGCCATACCTTATCCCCCACCTTGTACTGAGGGGCCGGGGTCCGCCGGCGGTTAGCAGCGCGGGCCTGATTCTGCCTGGCGGCGACGATGGCTCTCCTGGCCCTCCTCCAAGCGCGCTGGCATCTCAGGGCAGACAGGCGGGCAGAGGGCACCCGAGATTCAACCTCCTCCATGGAGAAAACCGGGGGCTGAAAGCCGTATACCACAAAGAATGGCGAGAGTCCAGTGGAAGCGGATGGCGTAGCGTTGATGGCATATTCTGCCCAAGGCAGGTTCTGGGCCCACTTGGTGGGGTCCGACTGGCAGAAAATGCGCAGCTTGGTCTCGGCCTCCTGGTTGGCCCTCTCAGTCTGCCCATCTGTTTGGGGGTGAAAACCGGAGGAGAGACTCACCGAGATCCCCAGCAGCGAGCAGAACTCCTTCCAGTAGCGTGCCACAAACTGAGGACCCCTGTCCGACACGATATCCGCTGGGAGCCCATGGAGCCTGAAGACCTCCTTAGCCAGGATGACCCCCATCTCCTTGGCTGACGGGAGCTTAGGCAACGGGACCAGATGGACCATTTTAGAAAAGCAGTCGACGACTGTGAGTATTACCGTGTGACCCCCAGATGGTGGAAGGCCAGTGATGAAATCCATGGACAGACAGGACCAGGGACGAGCAGGTACAGGCAACGGACGGAGCAGGCCAGCCGGGGGGCGCCTCGAGACCTTGGCCTGGTTACAGGTGACGCAGGCGGAGACAAAGCCCTTGACGTCCTCCGCTAAGGAGGGCCACCAGAATTGAGAACGGGTGAGGCGCATGGTGTTAGTGATGCCGGGGTGGCCATAAAGGCGGGAGCTGTGGCAGAACCCCAGGACCTTCTGTCTGAGATGGTCCGGGACGAACAGCCGATCCCTGGGGCAAGCCTCGGGAACGTGAGAGGCCGCCACAGCCTCCCTGACCTCCCGCTCGAGACCCAGGCGAGAGACGGCGCACCTAACAGAGTCCGGGAGGATAAAGTTCTGCTTCAGGTCCTGCTCCTTCTCCTCGGCCTCAAACACTCTGGAAAGCGCGTCTGGCTTAACATTCTTAGTGCCCGGCCTGTAGGATAGGGTGAAGTCGAAACGACCAAAAAACAAGGCCCACCTGGCCTGCCTGGGGTTGAGTCTCTTGGCCGTCTTCAGATACTCCAGGTTCCTGTGATCGGTCCACACCATGAACGGCAGCTTGGCCCCCTCCAGCCAGTGCCTCCACTCCTCCAGTGCTAATTTGACGGCCAGAAGCTCGCGGTTGCCAACGTCATAATTCCGCTCAGCAGCGGACAGCTTCCTGGAGAAGTAAGCACATGGGTGAACAACACCATCACTGGCCTCCTGGCTAAGGACGGCCCCCACTCCGGAACTGGAAGCATCCACCTCCACCATAAACTGCCTCTGACGGTCAGGAGAGACAAGGATGGGGGCGGAGGTAAACCGCCTCTTCAGCTCGCTGAAGGCTTTGGCGGCCGCGTCGTTCCACACAAACCTGGCCTTGTTGGATGTGAGGCTGTGGAGGGGCAAAGCGACTTGGCTGTAATTTCTTATGAATCTCCTGAAGAAGTTGGCGAAGCCCAGGAACCGTTGAAGCTGTCTGCGGTCAACCGGAACGGGCCACTCGACCACCGCCCTGACCTTGGCGGGGTCCATAGATACTTGGCCCGGAGACAGCACAAAGCCCAGAAAGGAAGTAGTAGTGGTGTGGAACTCACATTTCTCTGCCTTTACGTATAGCTGGTTCTGCAGGAGCCGGAGAAGAACTGAGCGTACGTG
>JABUIW010043607.1:0-25268 GCA_013363375.1 Menidia beryllina
CTGCTGAAATATTACGAGCTGTAAAAAAAAAAAAAACAACACACAAATACCAAATACCAAACCTTGCCTGGAGGTATTTCAGCCCCCCCCCCCCCTTCGTGCTGATAAGCCGCTTTAGCCAGACCTTCCCCCCGGGTCTGGCACGGCAAATGAAACAAATAAAATGTGGAGGAAAAGTTTGCGAGGATGATTATTAAGTGAGAGATGTGCCATCGGTGGCTTCTCTGGAGAGGAAATAGCTAAAGGACGAGCCATTGCTTCAAGGGAGTTGTATTTTTCTTGATACTTTGTGGGGTTATAGCTTCCAAATTGCCGTTTTGTCCTCTGGGTCAGAAAGCTTTTCCGATACAGCGATGATCTGGTTTTAATTTGACTCTCTGTGGCGTCTGAAGCTGGACTTGTTTGTCCACTTGAGGGACTTCCTGACCACATCCTTTACCTCAGGTCATCACGGTAATAGACTGAATCACAATTCAGCCTCATTTCTCATTTTATTACTCAGATCAAATGTGGACGATTTGCTACAACAGCCTTTGTTGCTTTGCAGACGATCCATCCTCTCATTTTCATTTTCACTTTCACAGAGAAGTCTGTCGACACTCATAGTAAAAACACTTTTTTTAGTAACTAGTAAGGGTTTTTTTCCTGTGGGAAGGCGGCCATGTAGTGTATCAGAGACCAAACATCCATTGAATTCTTCTGAATAGTGGTTTCTATTGTGGTTCAAGAGCTATCAACACAGAAATTTGCAACAAGTGGGAAGGACCTGTTCGATATGCCGTTAACTGGTGCAAATCTGATACCAACAATCGATTTTTGAGACAATTCTGCTCTTTTTTTATACGCACCATGACCAGTTTCCATTTGGAAAACTTTGGACCCATTTCAGAGCCATTCAGACGTGTCCTTTAGTTTCTGAGATAAAACTTGTCCTGTGACTTCTGGCTAACTGTATTTTTAATATGGGCAAATCAAATTCATTCTTCTTCAGAAGATACGTTTTTTCTTGCTGACTCTTCTTTCACCCAAGATATATATTTAAACAATAAATGAGTACTTTTAACCTACATTGTTGCTGATTAAGAGCAGATTTCTGTCCCAGACCACAGCCAAGTGTTAAATCCGTGATGAGAAATGAAATAGAGATGAGAAAACAATGTTTTTTGGACAATGTTTGGCAGCTTTAGGCAGCTACCATCAATCCTTAAAAACCACCAGAGCATTCCTGTGCAGAATCAAAATTGACAATTTCACAGAAATTCTTTTTCAAAAATCTGTATTTTTTTATCATTTACTCAATATTTATTAGCCTGGCTATTTATCTAAAACATGTTTAAATGTTCTGAAAGCTTGTGTGAAGAATTTGTGAGGTGTAAATATTGTCACTGCTCATTTTTCTGTGTATTTAGTTAGAGAAAGAGGAGAATACACAGAAACTAAAGGTTAGGTTATAAAATACAGCAGGAACATGGGATTTTCCAGGTCAAATTAGGCTTCAGCTGTAGGCTGGACATAACTACCCAATTTTAAAAAGATCCCAGTGTGGGGTGAAGCCGTTTCAGAGGATGGAATTCGATTTATTATACGAAAAACATACTAATATGAATGTTTCTTATTAGACAAAGTTTTCTGGTTTTCGCGAAAACATTAACAACAATAACAAAACGGCCATGTTGGATCCAATCAGGAAATCAGAGGCATATTTAACTCTAGCACAGAAAAATGACCAATATCAAAGAAAAGCTGATTAAAAGCAGCAGTTAACACAGGAGTTTCACAGCGTGCTGCTCAGCTCGGCTCCAGTCAGAGAACAGAGACATAAATCCGAACAAAACAAGTCGTTGGACAAGTCCTTGAAAGGGAAAGAAAGAAGACAAGACATAAACCTCTAATGATGCTATTATTGTTATTCAGGAGAGGTCTGCACAACTCTGCAGCTGCATTGCCTCGTTTTGCATCATTTAAGCTCTCAGTCTTTCAAGAGAAATCAGTTCTGTTTCTTAACTGACTGGAGAGGGAGAGGGAACCTCGACAGGTATCATCTCTACGCTGCTTTCTTCTGGCTCAACGTTGCCTAAAAAAGATAAATTTCCACCATAGTTGCGTCCAGGACTAATTTGGGAACATCGTCAACGTTTTGCCTGTCTTCGTAACATTGATTTAAACAAAAGGATGAGGGTAAATGTATCATCATTGTGAATTGAACAGCAGTGCATCAACTCAATTTGTCTTTATAAAATTCCTACACCCTGTTTTAGGGGAGGATTTTTCCAGAATGCTGCTGCTCTAATGTGGAAGTATTTGTCTTCATGTGTGCACTTTGACTCGCTCAAGGAAAGAAGGAGCCCGTTTTTCCAGCAGCCACACAGTTCATGAACACATCACAGCTCTAACCTGAGCAGGATTAAATCAAAAGCCTGAAACTCCTCTGCCTCTCACTCCAGCTTATTGCCTTGAATTCCCTAAATCTAACAGCCTCACATGAAGACGTTTAGGATTTTTTAGTTTGAGGATTTTTCGTGGAGATCTTTACCAAAACCACACGCCGACCTGCAGCCTAGACGACCAATCAGAAAACCTGGTTCCTGGCAGTTTAACCCTTGTGTGGTGTTGAGGTTTATGGGACCCGTTTTCATTTTTGTACTAAAAGAAAAGTGATACAATCAATACATTTTTCAAACTGAGACTCATTGGCTTTGGCTCATTTTCTGTGAATAACATATATCAGAATATATATCATATTTAATGACCACACACCGTACACCCCTCCTACACATTTCTATTACATATACAGTGGGGGAAATAAGTATGTGAAAGAATCCCAAAGAAAATTCCAGAAAATCACATCATATGAATTTATCAAAATTGATAACCACCTGATGAGGAAAAATAAGCATTCTTTGTAAGTGGGCAAACCTGCAAAATCAGCAAGGGGTCAAATACTTATCTCCCCACTGTAAGATGCTATAAGAAGTGTGGAAATTGATGTTATGTGTACCACACACACGCACACACACACTCACAATGTTGCAACCCTGTGTGGGAACTGCAGGTGAACAAACACAACAGAAACAGTTCCCACACGTTGTTTGTCTGCTCTGATTTTCTGTCTATCTGCTAAAAAATTGGGGGCGGGGCCAGCTTTGCCAGAGTGGTTTCTTATAACCGATCAAGATGGCCGACAGGTTCTCTGCCCAGAGGGCCCTGGAATTGATTTTGGATGAGAGAGAGAAGTTAAGATAAGGTTAACATTTGTTCAGTATTTGAATATAAAAGTGTTTGACTTTGAGGCATTAAAAGCCACAAAATGCAACGGGTCCATCAGACCCACAAGCGCTGGCTGAGTAGCAACAATATGAACACCACACAGGGGTTAAAGGCAGATTTTTGGCGATCTGGCTGCAGGTTTCTGTCACAGTGTAGGCTGATCCGGTGCATCAGAGCGGATCCACTCGCGCGTTTCGCTGAATCTAATTACGCCTGCTCCAGTGAAACCGCAGCTCACTGCTCCGGTTAACAAGTCATCAGGGGGCCGTCGGTTTGTCGGAGTGTGTGTTGCTACTTTGGTGTCATTTGGCAGCACGTCTGCGACAAAAGAAAAACGGGAGGGGGGGGCTCTCCGGGGTGGAAGCAGATGTGACTTAACTTATGATGCTGCGGCGGTTTATGGCCCGTGCATGATCAGCACGCAGCTGAGTCACGCCTGGTGAAAAAAAAAAACACAAAGCAGTGGCAAAGGAAACCGACAAAGACCGCCAGAAGATGGAACAACTGTCAAAAATGGGAGTGCACTTCTATCCTTTGAGAGACTTCCTCAATAACTGGACCCATATTTTCAATTTCTGAGGGCCTGAAAGGTGCACATAAGTACTAAATGGTTCACATATGTACTAGGAAAGAAAGAATGGAAACGTAATTGTTGTTTTGTTGAATCGGTGATGTTCGCCATTTTGGAAAAAAGCAGTTTTTCTTTAACGTGGACACATATGGACTCTTTGTGGTGGAATAATGGTGCCTCTATCATCAAAGTACATGGAGGATGGGCTTTACCAACAACAGGAGAGTCCACTTATGTCACAGTCCAAACATGAGATCTCAATTAAATGGAAATGTGGAAATAATAAAATGTAAAGCGGGGCCATATTTTTCTTTTCGAATGGGGTCTAAGATACTCCCAGAGGTAAAACACAACAAACTATAAAGGCACAAATGTTGAGCCTTTGAAGGTCTTTGGACTCTGGGAGTGTAAGCAGACTGTCACATTTAAACAGAAACCATGTATATTTCATCCCACGATTAACTGCAAATGATAATTTGACAGAAATGTAGGTTGGGTTTCATTTCCCGAGCTGTTATTAGCGATTTTTTCCTCCATTTAAAAGTTATTGATGAGTCAAACTTTTCCAACGGGTGGTGGTTGCAGCTGTTTTTAGCTGCTGGTGTAAACTACAACCACCTTTTCCCCACAGTGGGTTTCAACCCCATGCCTGGTTGGTCTGAAGCAAACCAAAGCTACTTTAGTTTTAGGTCAATCTGACCCTATTTTAGATCAGTACACAGTCCTGGTGAGTGATCAGACGGGCCCAGTCTTCTCCAGCCAATCACAGAAGTCCTCAATTCGGCAAGGCAAGGCAAGCGCAATTCATACCAAGCGGCAACTCAATGTGCTTTACATTAAGACAAAAAAATTTAAATAAAAAAGAACAGCATAAAACAGCATAAAAAACAAACAAACAAACAAGCAAACATTTTTTTTAAAAAGGTTAAAACACAGTTAAAAGCAGCAACAAAGGAAAAAGCAATATGTTTGTTACAGCTCCAGTGCTTTTGCAAAACCAAGGTTACAATGTTAAAAAGAACATATTAAAAAGATATTTAAAATGCTCGGCCATAAGCACATGAGAAGAGAAATGTTTTTAACCTGGATTTAAAAGGGTCTGATTGCTGTCATGGTCAGTCCATGTGGGGAAATAATGATGCGGTCAGCTGGTCTCTGGTCACAGATCCCAACTTTCCCCTAATAGGAGCACTGGGAAGCCTTCTCTCCTTAATGCATTCGTCTCCGGAACGGAGCAAATCTTTCTCCAGAGTCTGATCTTTAGCGTTTCTGAGCAAAGAGAAGCTAATTAAAACTTCTTGGTTTTGAGATGAAAAACAAAACCCATCTAACTGGCTGCCCTGGTGCCTCTAATCTAATTAGACAACCCATTTGTGTGTCTTTTCAGTCTTATTGTGAACGCCTGAGTTATTTACCCAAATCACCAAAGGACTCATTTGGAATATTTTTGAACATTTCGCCTTCCATCCATTTATTCTTCAGTTTCACTCTGTGGCCAAGTTTGACTTTTTTTAATTGTTGTACCACACTTAACAGGACACTATTGCTAGTTTAAGCCAAATGTTAAATATTTGTTGAAGCTTTAAACCTATAAATAGAAAGTTGTAATTAGAATGATTATCTTTATTATAGCAGTATTACTAATTAAATGGAATAGTGATAATAATAAAAATAATAATAATATGAAGAAGAATTATAATGATAATAATAACTTCTTTATGATTTATTAAAACTGATTGAGAATATGTGCAAAATAGTGAGTGGAAACTGTAAAAATCTATTAAACTTAAATGCATTTTGCCTTTATGCTTAGGGTGAATCCTGATAAATGATGTCACTCCACCTCTGCTTCCAATCTAAGACAAAATATTCTAGGTATTATTCCAGATTTGTGGGCAGAACATGTAGTTAAGCTCTTTATTTTCCTCTAGAGAGGATGTCCTCTCTGGTGTCTTCTTTATCAAAGTTTATCCTTTCATTACGAAACTACTTCCTTTACTAAATTACAACCCTAACTAAAAAATGACAGGAGATTCAGCCATGCCCTCGTGATGTTAATAAAACGCTTCACGGGTTGTTTTTGCCCTAAACCAGAAGCTGTATAACAGACAGACAGGGTAAACGAAAGGTGGGGCGCGGAGTCAAGTGCCTCATTCAAAACCATAAAGCCGGATGCTATAAGCTGTAAATTCCTGGTTTAAAAGGGAGCTGTTCCTGCCATGTGACACACACATAATTAAGACTCAATTATATGAGGACATGGTGTCAGCTTGTGAAAAGGGGGCTAATGAGTCTTCTTTATAGATACTCGAGGAATAGCATGAGCCAGGACAAAAATACTGAGGGATTTCACAGAGCACATCTCTGCCAGTCTTGCTAGTTTTCTACCCTCTTCTTTTAGACTTTGAGAGGATGTGGACTTTATTTAATCCGCGGTTTTGCTTTAAATTAACTCCTGGACGTGACGATGAAAACAGCAAAGAGGCATAATCTCATCAACCCACCGAGATGGAGGAAACCAAACACGGCTCAGCTACTGAAAAGCAGCAAAAGCTGCCGAAAAGAGAGAAAAGAAACTGGGACCAAAACGAGAAGGAATCACTCTTCTGCTCACACAGAAAGGGGGAGGTTTGCTTTCACAGAGAAAGATGTGATGGCTTTATGAGCTTTTTCCAGAGCCGAGACATGTGGAGGCCTGATCTGAGCAAAAAGGGACACACACCCTCCCCGAGAGTCACTCAGGAGAATTGGTCAGGTTTCTTTGCTCTTTGGCTCCCCCTACAGTGGTGAGTTGTACCACCATTTTTTCTGGATCCAAATCTCAGCAGGAGCCACACAAACCCAGAACACCAGACTCCATCGTGAAGATGAACAGGTGCAAAACCTGAGAGAGGACATGGAAAGCTTAACTAGATGTTCTTTTGCTTGATTTATAAATGTAAATGTCCCAATATGGAAAACAAATGATGAAAACCCAAAAGCTATGAAGACTGAAGACTTGAAACATCTTTTCAGATGCCTGTTTTGTGTTTTTTCCTCATTATTTTTATAGTCTTTCTTTTCTTTTCTTTTCATCTTTGGATGCATTTCAATGGAGATACATCTTTTTTGGAAACACACTACTGATTCGGTATTAGTATTTCAACCTAAATAACCCAAACAGGATATGTGCCTCTCCAGTGCTAAGATCTAGTAGGCGACCAAATAATAAGCTGTCAAGAGAAAGCTTTTGCTAAGCTCTTCCATGTCCTTTGGAGCTCTGTAATTAGGCCACAAAAAGTTGTGACCTGTGGTGTTCTGGCCCCACGGGAAAGTTTCATTCAACGAAACCTCTCCACACTTAAAACCAGCGACAGCTACAAAGTCATCAGCCTAACAAACTTTCCCAGAGGCCCATTTTTCTGTTTTGCTATCCTCTGATCAAACTGATGTCTCTGTAAACAGAAGAACGGACAGCCGAGGGCAGAAGCAACATTTGAACACGGGTCTGATGCAGAAGGCAGCGGGTTACTGACAGCGTAGAACAAAGAGAGGGAAACATCAGAGCCAGTGAAGGAAATGGAAACAATAATCCAGGTGAGAAAGGTAAAATAGACAGTAACAACACACGTCATGTTTTCCTTTAACCACAGAGAACCGCAGCTTGAATGTCAAATAATAAGCAGCATGAAGAACTTTCCCCATCTCTTTCTGGACACATAAAGGCATTCTTCATGTTTCCTTTGTCCATCTCCCTCTTCAGATTCTCTCTTCTCCTCTTTGGTGGAAGGATTAAAAGAAACTTCTTGCCTCACACTCCAACAGGCTAATTTCCATCATACCTGCCTCATGTTGGGTCCTGAACTCTGACCTGCTCCTCCTGAGACCAGAACCTCTCAGCATCCCTCTAAAACGCTCTTTAATTCCCAAAAACACACACCTTCACACCGCTTTTTTGGAGCGACCGGTGACCGGATGCTCGTTGTCAGCCTTGTTTTTGGCACCAGTGGATGAACGACGTTCCAACAGGCTGATTTCAGCCTCTGAATGATACTGAGTGAGCTCTGATCACACGAAAGCACGTTGCTGGAAGAGAACATGCTGAATACAATCCTGAGAAGATGATTAAACCCACTCCAACTCCTTTAGGAGCGCCGATGCGCAACCGTTGCGCACCGAACACAAAACTGCGTTAAAACTGTCACACGCTCTGTGGTTTTGGTTCATTTTGGGGGTTAAATGGGCTCATTTGATGGCACTGAGGGGTAACCCCGTGGTAATGAGCCTCATCTCTGCCCGGAGTCTGCTCGACTCCACCGTGAAAAGTAAAAAGAAAAGACTCACCCTCTGCGGCTGTCCCGCTCCAAAAGGAGGCGAGCAGGACGAACCCCGAGATAATCCCAAAAACTGTTCCGGTCCGCGGATCCATGGTGGGAGGCTGCAGAGAGGCTGCTGGCGGGGAGAGAGACGGCAGACCTCTCCTCTCCAGCTCCGAGAGAGATCTCCTCAGAGCCAAGTGTGGGAGGAGAGGAGGGAGGGATGGAGGGATGGAGGGAGGGATGGATCTGCGTCAGGGACCCGCCTCCTGCCGTCAAAGTCCAGCTCCACTGCACCTAAAAGCTCTGAAAGAGTCGCTGTGCCGTTCAAGACTTCATTCTCTCAGTTGCAAGAGGAAACGAATAATTGATTAAATCCATTTCAGGTCGATCGGTCTGAAAAGTGCATGTGATGCACAGTGATGCGCACCCAGGGGGATTTTGGGGTCCAGTTCAGTGCTGCATAGCAATATGAAACTGTATGTAAAAAACAAAGTAAAAAGAGAATATTTCTGATTTGAAAATAATTCAAGCTCATTTCTTAAGGTCAAACTCAAAAGAAACAAGCTCATATTGATCTTTGATGAAGAAAGAAGGCTCTTTTCGATTGCTGAAGCCCTCCAAGGACACATGCATATGAAAACAACGTCGAAAAGGCAAATGTGGACGAAAAATAAAAAACAACCCTTCAAGAAACTTCAGGAAAACGAATTGGACATAAAAAGACGCCCAAATGGGGACTTCTTGATAATCATTTCAGGAGGATGGACTAAATTCATGGGTGCTGCCACTTAGCATTAGCACTCAGACCAAACATTTCCTTTAACTATTCTAAGAACAATGCAAATTAATTTTTTCCCCAAAATGTTGCATTTACATTTAGGTTTGCACATTTGGTGATGAAGCCTGCACATATTCTCCCTTTTTCTGCTAAAATTGAATCAAATGGGGGACTTAGCACATAACTGGTAGCTGAAACAAATCCAGGATAAGTCCAGCTTCTGTGTTTCCTCTTCTCTGTGAGCTTCCCAAACGCATCCGTCCCGGTTTGTTTTTCCCCATCTTCTGCAGATTTCAGCAGGACATCACATATTTAAAAAGCAAGAACCCACCCAGACGCATCACTCAGAAAATAAACCGATGAGAACCTGGAGTTGTGAGTCCACAACAGGAAAAGCACTGTTTGCCAAATAAAACTACAGCAAAGTGTCTCCTTAGTTTACACCGTATATCGTTAAACGGTGGCAGGTCACAGGTAAACTGACCCTCTAAGTCAGTGTTTTTCAACCTTTTTTGAGCCAAGGTACAGTTTTTCATAGAAAAAATCCCGAGGCACACCACCAACCAAAAATGTTAAACAAATCTGTAGCCGCCTATAGTAACACTATAGTTATTCTTATCTTATCCTAAGTGTCTTGAATAGGAATCAAATAAACACAAAAATGTATTTTTATCATATTTTATATTTCTTCTCTCAAATTACACTCAACACGTCCACTTCAATATACAAAATTATATCCAAAATCTAGTCATAAGGAATTATTACATGATTACGCCACCAGTCACTAGGACAGCACAGACACTCAAAAATGGCGTATTATTTGCAGAAAATGAATTCCTTATCAAAAAATCTTTTTAGACCAATTAGGTGAAATAGGATGATTTTCTATGCAACACCTGACCATCACTCACAGCACACTAGTGTGCCGGGGCACAGTGGTTGAAAAACTGTCATGTCTGGGGGAATGTCTGGTGTGTTGTCATGTCATGATTACCTATTGTGTACACCTGGGGTTCCCCTCCCTCATGTGTTTAAATAGTCCTTGTTTCCCCTTGTCTTGTGCCAGTTCGCTTTCGTCCTTTCGTCCTTCTTGTTTCGTCTGTTGTCTTTCGTCACCCCCACGCCAGGTTTGCTTTGTGCCATAGTCTTTTACTTTGTTCCATAGCCATGTTTTGCCACAGCCTTGTCACAGTTTTGTTAATCGTTATTTTGTTACTTTGCCACAGTCTTGTTTACTTATTGCTTTGATACTTTGCTCATAGTTTTTCACAGCCTTGATTTGAACTTTGTCTGGACTTCCACCTTTTTGTTACAATAAACCCTGTTTTTCCGTCATCTCCGAGCCTGAGTCCTCCCTCAAAACCCGCCATCATGACAAAAACACTGCTCTAAGTTTAACCCAAAGCTCCAGTCACTCTGGGTGCACGTGCACAGCCTCTGACTCGGCGTCGGGCTGCTTTTGGAGGCCGTCGGCCATCTTGTGGAACCTCCACCTGGAGCCTGTGAGGTTCCGGAATGTTTCCGGGCGTTTCCCTCCGCTTTGAATCCAAACCAAAACAATGCACTCTGGGCAGAAAATGGCCGAAGGCTCTTACTTCCCGTCCATCCACGACAAGACTGACCGGCAGAGGATCTGGCCGAGTTTCGGCGCCGAGGCGCGACGGTTTGCGCCCGTCGTCGTTCCCAGGAGAGGCTCCTGGAACAAAACCGACCGGGCCGATCAAAGACAGCGGGCAGCTCTCAGGACTTCAAACCTGACGGTGCCTGATTACCAGCCTCTTGAAGTGTTCAGCACTGTGGCGGCGTTGGCTCCCGGCGCCGCTCTGTGGAGCGAGGCCGACGAGATCTGCGAGCTCTCCATCAGACTTAAGGAATTTGAATTATGCGAAATGATGCAAGACGCACCCAAGATCCAGGAGAGTGAGTATAGACAGTGATGGTAATTACCAGTGTCTGGGCTGCTTTTAGACAGTTTAATGGCTCACTTCGAGGCCCCGGGAGCTGATACGGCCGGCTTTGAGCAGCTTTAATTCCAATCCTCGCAAATATAACCACCCTTCATACATCAGAGGCTACAGCGAAGCTGTGCAATCAAAAAACTGTTATTTAGTTAGCTATCCATCATCATTAATGGGCCGATAGCAGCAGCTTTGCCAACAGTGACTGTCAGGTTGTTAAGAGGAAAAAAACATGGTCTTTATAGGCTGCTTGTTGCTTTATGCAGAAGCCAAACAGTTAGTTTAAGCAACCGAATATGACGAGGAGCAATAAAGGACAACGGCTTTAAAGTTGAATGTGGTGGGGTGACATTTCTAAATGTGCCGGGACACATTTAGAAATCTCTGCTTTTCTTTCTCTTCATTTCAGACAAACCTCAGAGGAACATCACGTTTTACAGGGTGAAGTCTCGGGGACAGAGGAAATGAAGAACTAAGCCAGGAAAGAGGAAACGACTTAAAGAAACACCCCGATAATACTAAAAAAAATCCACAAACTTCATCAAGTTAAATTGTGTCTCGCTCGCTTTTGCCTAAAACAATATTGGAGTTAAATGACATCCTTAAATCTCAACTTTCCATGAGAACTTCAGCTCAAAAATCTTGAAAATAGGCAATTATATTTTTGTAAAAATGAAAAAAGCACTTAATGTTGCATTTAATTTCCCTCCATGTTTTAACTGGACTGGATGCATGCTTGGCTCTGCTGACTGGCTCTGATACTCAGCAGGATTTACATTTAGTCAACAGCACTTTCCCTTTTCTGCTTTGCTCTGAATCTCACATAGTCAGGAAAAAAAAACACACACCATCAGAGGTTGTTGACCCACACAAAAAACTTGATTCCTTACCACGGATGGCGGCATTTGGTCTGCAGCCCATTTCATCACAGCGTTTTTTTCTTCGTCAGAGGTGCCAAAACCTGCTCTAAAATGATCCTTTTTAAAAAATATCTAAACAGGACACCTCCCCACCTTTGTATTTTCCATTTGTCAGTTAATTAATTTGTCAGTTGCCTGAAAAAACAACAACAACTGAGGGTCATTACTTACTTACTGTATATTTCTCTTTTCATTGTCACCACTATTGTTACTCTCATCATTATGAAAAACATGATCCGGGACTCTTGAGAGGCTCTTATTACATTTTTAATGGGTAAACCCAATTGATTTAGACGCCCATTATCTACTTGAAGTGAATGAAAACAGCCACCGACTGCAGCCGTTAAACGTAAAAACCACAACGAGGAGAGAAACCTTTGGGAACAGATTGAAATAATAAAACACCTGTGAGGTGTTTGGTCCCGGGCGGTCCTGACGGGGCTGAAGCAGCAGGTGTTTCAGACTCATTTGTGGAAGTTCAACAGAACAAGACACCCTCAGAGGAATATCAAGTGGACGCGGCCAGAAAGAAACAACGCGTTACAGAAAAAGACCAGAAGAACCAAGGGGGATTCAGACCGGTGAGCGGAGGCTCAGCAGGGGCGTCTGATAACGAAGACCCCCCTGAGGGGAGGGGGGGGGGGGGGCGGGAGGAGGGGGAGGCCTGTGGAGAGAAAGCACGGGGGGCCAGTTAATGCTCACATCAGAGGACTGAGTAGGGTCGTCACGCTACTAAAATTTTCAACTCGATACCGATACTCAGGAAATACTCGATGCTCGATTCCATTTTCGGTGCCACAAGGATAAAAACAAAGACCCCAAAATTTAACTGAATTTTGACAGGTAAGTGTCTGACCTGTTACTAATGGCGATTGTGACTGGTGACCCGCATTAATAACTCTAATCCTAACCCTAACCCTAACCCTAACCCTAACCCTGACCCTACAGCCTTCATAATTGTGACAAATAAATATTTTTTGGTTAAACTTGTTTGGACTTATTTTACAAACCTATTTAACATTACACTATTTTAACATAATATTATGGATAGAGTTTAATTAAGTGTTCGAAAGATTTGTGTAATTTCACTGTTTTTAAATTAATGTCTATATTGCCATGAGGCATTACCATTTTCTTGCCTGGGATATTTCTGTTGGTGACTTGGATGTGGGCGGAGTTGGATATGTACATGATTAATGGTAGCACGTTATTATTAGCCATTAGCCGAAGCTAGCAGTTCAAGGCTAACGTCTTGTTAATGACCATAAACAACGTAAAAAAATGCATAAATAAATCTGAGAGAAGGGGGGCAGCAACGGCAGGTCAGCGCGCGCGCGGGGGGGGGGCGGTGGTGTGGATACTTTTGAAAATGAGTATCGTATCCGAATACAACATTTTAGTATCGATACTTTTGACAAACCCTAGGACTGAGAGGTCTGAAACAGCACGAGAGGGCCAGCAGAGAGGAGACGACAAGAACAAAGCACTCTGGGAGTCACGGCAACTCGCTCGGTTTGGACACAATCGTGAGCTTTCTGAATATCGGAAGAAATGTCAACAGGGACCAGATATGAACCGGGTGGAACTCCACCGGCAGGAAATCAGAGGTTGGAACCATAAAAACAAGCGGAAGCTGCTTTTATTTTGAAAGTATGCGGCAAAGGGGCTTCAGGCTAAGTGAGGAAAGAAGGAGTGGAGAGGTAATCTGGGTCTGTGTGGTTAGCGTTAGAGGCTAAAGGTAGCCAGTGTGGGTCAGAGAATAGAAAGGGGTGTGTGCTCTTTTTAGGGGATTGAAGATGCTTTTATCATGCTAGCCGTCAGAGGACCCTGAAGGGTGATTATTCATCAATCAGGACCCCAAAGTTAAAGCATCCTGAGAGGGAACCAGCCACAGCCTGTGTCCACCAAAGCCGATCTACTTTTTACTTGAAATGTCATTAATTAAAATTCCTGTTCCTTAGTTTCCCTACAGCGAATCAAAGCTCATTTGCTCTGTAAGATAAATGGTGGATAAACATTAATACACCAAAAACCAGGCGGCTTGACATTCTGAAAGACCTGAACTGAAGGATCCCAGTGGATCCCTCACTTCTAAACCGTCTGTTCTGTTAAAAACGAGGAATTTCTGTGTCTCACCTTTCAACCCGGCTAGTCAAAGTGTTCAATAGATTTTTAACCTCCGACTCCATTAAGCCTTCTGGTGAAGGAGGACCTTTCTGCGGAGTGTTTCTGCTCTGCTATGGTAACTACCCGGATGGCTGCAAAGAGAAAAAGGCTGAAAGCAGCCCTGGCAGGCGGGGAGAGGAGGGCTGCATATAAATGAGGCGCGAGTGGGAACCGGGCTGATCTTGGCAAGAAATTATTTGCAAACCACGCAGTATAATGGAGCTGATAGGTTTTAGTTCTGAATTAATTCCGCTTTGTTCTTTAATCTCTGAAACTCCATTTAGCTCTCTGCATTTCATTTTCACGGTCGCTGACAGTGGGTCTGGGAGCGTTGAACATTGGTGGACACAGAGTATCTGTGAAAACACACTCCCGGTGTGGATTAATACTGATAGGAACACAGAAGCCTGTTGGTTTTCACATGACATCACATTTGTCTTTAGATTTAAAAGCAAAAGCCTCATCTAATATGACCACAGAGTGGGGGGGAGGGAGATGTAACCATCATTGGATTATGCGGCACAATGTGTCTTTAACCCTGTAATGCCAAATGTATCATATTTGATACATACTGTTTCTGAAATGTTTTGCGTCTGACACCTTTTGCATAATTTAATGATAAAAACTTTTCTCAAAATCCTATTTTACACAATCAGATACACCTGATAACAGGGGCCAGAAGACTACACAAAAAATAATCTTGACTTATCGCATAATAGTAAATTATTAATCTAATAAATGTATTTCTTTGTTTTCTTTTTACATATTTTGTTAAAAGGCCATTTTTTTGTTTTCTGTTTTCTTCTTGGTTCAGGCTTTAAAGGGTTAATGGCACATTCACGGTATTTGAACGGGCCAATAGCTAAGTCTACTTTCATTCTTTCATGCTTTCATTCCTGAGCAAATAGACTCAGAGATGAGACTTTACGCCAGAATCGTCAATTTTAGTCGACCCTGAGGATCCTCTTAGGACTTAAACCTGGATTTTGGTATACTCCTGGCTTTAAGAGCATCCTTGTTTCTCAGTAGGTTTCTTAGTAGGGAGCGTTTTCTCCTCCTTAAGGCCCTCGGCTCCACCTGTGAGATTCCCCAGGCTTCTCCCTGCTTGATCTCTAAAGCATGTCGGGCTCCCTCCTCCCCTTCCTGCCTCCACACCTCCAGCCAAACAAACCGCTCAGTTCCTGGTTTTCATCGTCCTCAGAGTCGAGCTCTCCGCCGGCGGTCAAACTGCCCGAATCCACTGGATCTTTTTCTCTCTCAGTTGCTGAGCTCTTTTTTTTTTTCTGTGTGGGCTTTGCCTGTTCTTTCTGGAGCTCCTGCTTCCTCCCATTATCCAAAAACATGCGTGTTGGTTTAACTAAACCGACCCAGTTTTTTCCCCCCTTGTGTGTGGCTCAATAGACCCGAAAATCAAAAATTCCCCCTGAAAACTTCTCTAAACCAGCCACAGAGGACTGTGATCCCACTGAGGAATGATTTTTAAAAAAAGGCACGGGCAGGCTATAAATACAAAACTAACTTTTATCAGACAGGCCCCTACACTCAGCTCTTTTAAAACCCTTTTAAAGACCCACTTTTACTCTCAGGCCTTTGAGTGCGACTTCGACTTTATTTTAGTTATCTTAATTTCCCTCTCTTCCTCTACTTTTATCCCTCTCTTATTTATTTTTAATCTTTGAGTTTGTCTTGTGTGCAGGTGATAATTGTGTTTTATGATCTGCTCAAATGGCCCGTAGAGCGCTTTGATTTTAGCTTTGGCTGACTGAAAGCGCTTTATAAATAAAGTTGAGTTGAGTCGAGTTGGGGAAGAGAACTAATGCACAACTAATGAGGGCAGGATAGTGGAAATAGTGGGGTATTGGGGGACCGGTATAGGGAGCTAAGTGACTGTAAATCTAACAGGTAGGGGGGAAAAAGCTGAAGGGATGCGGAAGAAAGATAAGAAATTAAAACCCGATGCAGGATGTCTAAAAACTGAAGTGTCAGCAAAGACGAACGGGGTTTTTAGCTGAATGACACACGCTTCAGGAGCAGCTTTCCCTTTTGTCCGCTCTTGGAAATGTGCCGCGTTTCCAAAGGAGCTTTGCGGGGGTCCAGTTCTGCTTTGCGTGCTGCAGCTGCTGCACAGGGAGATTCTGAGGAAACGGATCAGGCTCCGGCCTTCAGACCCCAGAACGGAGTCGGAGTTCAGTTCTCTGTATTAGCTCTTCATCGCTGCCATTTAAAAAATAGTAGGAAAGAAATCTTGAGAAAAAAATCTGTTTTTGCCTGTGTACATCCGGGGTTTCATGATGAGAAAAAGAAAGAGTAGCTCCCTCTTTTCCTACTCGGACGCTTTTGACTAAAGCAACTTGATGGCGAACTCCAGGAAATCCGAATGAGGCTGCTTACAGGTGCAAACGTGCACATTTAGGATCCTGCATTTAGGTTTGAAGTGACCTGGCAACCCGTCCAGGAAGCACCGGGCCTCCCGCCCGGCGGCAGATGGGACGGGCTCCAGCCCGCCTTCAACCTTGAAACGGATTAAACAGGTGCAGAAAAATGGCCGAGAAACAAGAACTCGTCTTGTATTTGGCACGTGGAGAAATGACGATGACTACAGGTTTCTGGTGATGGGGGTGAGTGTTGCTTTTTTTTGTCTTATTAGGGATCTTAGAGCTGGAAATAAAGGGAAAGTGCATTATTTTCACCCCAAATTGTTGCATTTTGACATATTTATGATGAGAAAGACTCTTTTTGGGTGTAACTTTGGGTGAAGGACGACATTTAGTGATGGTGTGTATTAAATTAGAAGTAAATTAGATTAATTTACAACAGGTCAGTGACATAATTGGATTTAAAAACCCAAAAACAAAGAGTATGTCAGACTTAGTGGAAGCACCTCAACCCTCTCTAAGGCTTATTTATTGCTAAAAGCATGTGCACCGATCAGTCAAATTGTTGATTTAATTTAGGTATTATTCAAATAATTGAATAAAACTTCAATTAGATTATAGTTAAGCTGTTAGGATGCAACAAAACACATCACATTCTCCACATTTCGGGCTGAATTTGCCTTGATCTGCCTTAAATCTTAAGCTTGTGGATGAGCTGTGCTCATAACCTTCATAAATCTTGCAGAAGTAGCCTCAGTAACCCTTATAGATAGCACATCAAGGTGGAGGTATAATAATCTGCCTGAGTCTCCTCGTCCTTGGTATTTAAATCGGATTTGAAAAACATCCCCAAAGCCATTCAGCGTGGAGGGCTTAACCATGGACCATTCACTTTTGAATCAAAACAATAAAGACGTTTCATGGCCTTAATTACCTTCAAATCTGACGTTGGAAATATTATCTCGTGCACAGACTGTTTAATGTGTTTCTGCTTCATAAAAACATGCAAAAATAAAACTGATAAGCTTTGACAGAGGTTCTCTTCCAGTCATCCTCCAGGACCTCAAAACCAATATTCAGCTTTTTATCAAGCCTAAATTCATTGTTGACCACATATCTTTCCTCATGAAAGCATCATCCTGTCATTCTGGTCACCTGGACTCGTTTCAGAGGGATTTTTGCACTCTGAGTGGCCCATTTCAGATTTACAGCGGAAGTCGGGCCAGTTTAAAAAGCCGTGCATGTATTTTAAAAGCACATCCAGCTATTAGAGAGCAGCCGTGAGCTCCTGGTACTTTTATCATCCGGCTGCATGTACCTGTAGCTCTGTAGGGTTCATTTCTGGGATCCACTTTCTGCTCCCCTGCTCTGCTGTTAGTGCTCAAAATCCATTTATCTTGACTCATCATAACAATCTGAGAGCCTCTAACATACCTTAATATGAATTCTTATTCTTCCTTAAATAGATCCCTCTTATTTTCTCTCATGGTGAGCAACATTTTTAGCATGAAACTAGACCATCAAAATGATTTCTTCATAGAATAAAACAGCATGTCTTCATTAACTGTGCGTATATGTATAAATACATATATATACACATATATAGATTTATATATGTATAAACTAACCATGAGAGGCTTCACGGTTTAGATGTCTGTGGACATCACAAATGTTGCCCTCTCATCTCAAAAGAATTGCTCCGTGTTTTGGACAAAAGCTCCTTTTCCCATTTTCCTTTGGTTCAGGAGAACGTCTCGTCAAGTCCCTGAATTCTAAAGTAATTTCAGCTCCAACAGACCGGTCATTTTCTCACATCGTGTCCAGAGTGACTGGCCAATAGCGGCAGAAGCCTCCAATCAGAAAAGACTCTGTCAATCTGCACCAGAGTCTGCGTTTTAAACTCTGTACGGAGACGAGACGAAGAAAAAACGAGGAGGAAATTTCAACAAATCTTCATTTTATCATGATGGGAAGCGTGGGGTCCCCGGCACATAAAACAGGCGACCTTTGACCCCTGATCAGGGCCCAGCGGGGACATCGGGGAGGTGATGGAGTCATTATTCAGAGAGCTTTAAAATGTGCCTCAGTCCCATTTCTGACTGGATTATTCATGCTGCAGGGCTCATTCTGACACACCGAAGCTCTCAGAAGCAGAAACTCAGACGGGGGGGGGGCTGTTTTAGTACAAATCTCTCCTGTCAGCTCAGCTCAGACTCTGGATCAGTTTGAGGCACAGCTTATTATGACTTTTATTATGACTTGTGGTCCAATGATACAAAACAGGCGACTCTCTTTAATCTGGAGCCCTCTGTGTCTAATAATTGGAGCTTTTGGCTAACGGTAGGAGCCATGTTGGGACCTTAGCTTTAGCATAAAAAAGGCTAATGGATTACAGCCTGTAACTCACAGCCAGTTTGAGTGGAAACACGTTTATAGAGGGACTAAAAACATGCGTCCAGTCGTTTGAGCTCACGGCTGTTTCTGCAGGAATAAATAAAGACTTTCAGGAAGTTTAGCTGAGAGTTTTGACACTGCTTTCTGCACAGGGACCCCCCCACACGGAAACATTTAGAGGAGGAAAACATCTTTGAGGGAGCTCAGCTGCCTGCTGGAGTTCCACCCGGAGTGTTTCCCCAGGATGGATCTGAGTTTTTTTTTTTTATCCCACTCCTTTTCTTCAAAGCCACACAGTTCCTCACACATGTGGAAACTTTCTCCTTTTGCGATTTCTTTTGATTTCCCCCCAAATTTCCTGTGACATTCGATCACAGGTTTCAAACTTTCCAATAAAAACGATGGTTAACCTTCAATTCTCCGGGTTTTAATAATAGGTTAACGTCTTGACGCATAATTAATACTTTACTAAAGTTTTTTTTTTTTCTTTTATTTGCTGGAAATGAACATTTTCGTCATGATCGCACCTTCAGACATTCATTAGCATCAGAATTTATTGTGATTTTACACATGAGGAAATTTGACGTGCAGCAGGGCAACCAATACACACAAAGAGATATAATTAGCAATATAAATAGGAATGTAAAGCAAAAACAGGCATGCGTGACATAAAGAATCAAGTTAGATATAAATATACCAAAATGTTGAGTTAATTAAGATTGAAAGCATTGTTTTTTTTCTTATTTGGTTGGTATAAATTTGCTTTATTCATCAGATAATGACCGTTTATGCATACAAAAACCCCACAAAAAACACATAAAACGCTCCAATACATTCATTTGATATCCGTCTCTTAGCTGTCTGAGGATGCTACAACTATGAGTGAATCAAATGGATGAAACAGCTCATATGACCCAGCCCTGCCTGGTTTTGTTTTGGACGGTTGATGAGCGGGAGGCGTCCTCAGACGTGGATAACTCTGCGTTCTTTAATCCAGACCTGACAGACGGGCGGAGGTGCCTTCAGGCTGCCTGGCGGATGAAGACAGCAGCAGATTCCATCAGGGAGGCGTTCTCCTGCCTGTCGGACTGCAGGTGAGCTGCGAGTCCTCGGATCTTTTTGAAGAGAGAAATCAGCTTTCGCTGCGCTGACAGTCTCTCACAGACTCATTTCTCTTATTTGGAGTCAGACAGAAAAAGAAGAGCTCTGTGCTGGTTTAGCTTCTGTCATAAGACTATTATATCTTCTGTAAGCGATACTGGTTAGGAGATATCTTCTTCTAATAGCTATTTTTACAGATAACAAGACATCTTCTAATAGTAAAAAGATTTGAGTTTTTCTTTAAAGCTGCACGTATCATATTTGACACATAATTATGTAATAAAAACTTTTTTTCTCTATTTACATTTAAGTTGATGATAAAAATGTGCAGAAAATAATGATTAAATTTATTTAAAACACACATGCAAGCTACGTCAGTTTATATTTTTACACATAGTTAAAATAAAGGAGGACTTAATGTAAGAAAATGATCATTTTGATCTATTCTTTCTCGGGTCAGGCTTATAGCTTTTTAGGGTTACAGGTTCAGCAGATAACATCGTTTTGGCCTTTTTTACTGAAAAGAAAAGAGAAATAGGCTCAGTTAGAAATGATCAGACAAAAGGGGAGAGTCATGCAAACAGAATTAATCCTAATTTAAACTGGCAATATAGGAATAAAAACACAGTGAACCCAGAATATGAAGGAAAAAAACACCAACAAAGAAAAAACTCCATAAATCCTGACAGAAAGATGATCTAACAATGCTAACCAATAGAAACTCTCATCAGATCACTCAGATTTGACCCCAGGCTGAAAATACACAATTCAGTACTTTGTGAAGGCTTGAAAGCTTTACTGGCAACACCTAAACCTGTTCTGTCTGCGGACAAAGACGTGGACTTAATCAGAGCTCTGAGGAGAACTGCAGAGCTGCCTGTCAGGTCTCCAAATTCTTTGTTTGGAAACTCGTTTCTGCAGAAAACAGGGCTCAGTTGTAGAAAAAAGGAAAGGGCCGTGGAGGTCAGAGCTAGGTTTACTTTAGCCCGTTTTGTGCTTTAATTAATCAGTTATCTGATTAAATTTCCCTGTTCATAGAGCAGGAAATCCTGTAGCTCTCTCTCTTTGGTGTGGTGGTTTTGATGGGAAGGCTCCTCCTCAGATCACACCTGAGTTGTTGCTGCTTTGGCTGCTGAAGAGTTAAAGATTTAAGCCACTCGCCAACTTGTTGTGTTACTCTGAGATGTAACTTTTAAAGGGCAGAGTTTATGTGGACACTAAGAAAACTTGAAAACACAACCTTCTCATATTAAGGAAACAAAACGAAGACAGAAGTGACAGGATACCATTTTATTTCAGAACCCAAGGAGAAACCAGAATATCCGAATATCTGGGGGTATTTCTAGGCTCTGCCCAGAACATGGCCGCCATCTTGAAAGCCGCCATATTGAATCAAGGGCAAGTTTTCCAACGGATAGGGGGTCATGTGACACATACAAAGAAGAGCAGAATTATCTCAAAAATATTTTTTTTTCATTAATATTCATAACATTTCTTCTGATTCAAAAGATACCAACAACAGTAACCACGGTGATGCTCAGCCGGGCGCTGTCCCTGGTGCTGAACACAGAGCTGAAGGTCCAGATTTAACGTCAGGTGGTCTTCAGTGGCTGGAAACCCAATTCCCCGGTCGCTTTTATCTCCCAAACATTTACTTACGCTGAGAAAAACCCCAACAAACACCACCTTCAGCACTCTTCGGCAGGTTAAATAGCGGTTTCCTGTGAACTAAAGCCATCTTGACGCTGCAAATTGCCCCAAATCGGATCTATTTACTCATTTATTTATTTTCATACAACAGTCTGAAAAGCACAAATCACATTTTTTCAAATCCAAACAAGTTCATTTCCATATTTGGGTCTGAATCACATAGATATCTAATGTGTTTCCAGTTAAAGGTTTTATGTCACTGATATTAAGCAGACTCCACCTGAGCCTGATCCAATAGGAAACAAGGTTTAAAGTACAAAAACAGGCAGATTTAGGACTGTTTTGGCCAGTGAAAGCGGCCGGGAGTGCAAAAATAGACAAATTACAATTATTTGTTGATGGAAAGGCCTTCCACTTTGTCTCCAAACCTCAGAGGAAACAAAGGCAAGGTCACCAGACAAAGGTTTTAGGACCCCAGAGCAGCAGACAGCGATCAATAAGAGACGGTTTGACGTGAAACGCTTCCACGCCTTCTGCCCCTGACATTGAAAAGACACTTAAGCGGACTTAAATAGGACATGAGTGGCCTGTGGAAGTGCGAAGAGGCTGACGGATGCTGTCCTGTGGCTCTCACTCCATGAAGAGCAAGTCACTGAAACTCTGGTTAGTCGATTTCTCGCACTACACAACAGGAAAATGTTTATTAAAAGATCATTTCTAAGCAAATCTCTCACTATTACTGGGATTTCCCCTGATATGATAGTAACGTGACCCTGAGGCATGACTCAGACACAGAAAACATCTCCCTTATTTAGTGTGTTTGTGATTTTTTGGGGGTTTATTCATGAACAGAATCCCATTTACAGTGAAGTCCACGGAGAAGACTGTCACGTCTGGGGGAATGTCTGGTGTGTTGTCATGTGTTGATTACCTATTGTGTACACCTGGGGTTCCCCCCCCTCATGTGTTTAAATAGTTCTCATTCCCCATGTCCTCTGCCAGTGTGTTTTCGTTTTTGTACGTCTGTTTTCGTCACCCCACGTCAGGTTTGATTTTGTCACAGCCCCGTTTACTTTATTGCCATTGTCTTGTTTTTGTACCATAGCCATGTTTTTGCCATAGCCTTGTTTACCTTATTTGATACTTTGTTCATGTTTTTGTCACAGCCTTGTTTTTGTCACAGCCATGTTTTTTCACAGTCATGTAATCTTGCTTTGTTACTTTGTTCATAGTTTTTCCACAGACTTGTTTTGTCCCATGTCTACCTTCCACTCCTTTTGAGTGCGTTTTTGTTCAAATAAACCCTTGTTTCCATATCTCCGCGACTGAGTCCTCCCACCAGATCCCCCCTTTGACAAAGACGAGGCTCTGCAAACCAACCAGAGTGTCTAATGAAGGGAACAGAGGATTAAACACTCCCGTTGACTGTGGTAAGAGCCTAATAAAGAGGTAGAGGAGGAAACAAAAACAGAATCATCCCGTAAATGCTTTCCACACACAAAAACTTTATTTTGGATCCGGCCTCCTCTCATAATCTCCCGCTGCCCCGGAGAGTCTGGAGGCCAAGTCAGTAAATCCTGTAACATTTTGAGGAGTAACGGTGAGGAAAGCTTCAGCCAAAAGGGAGATTCTGACATCCACAGAAATAAAACAGCCCAAAAGAAAAGAAAGAGACCCCGGAGCTGCAATCTGAGCTGAGCTTCAACTCTGACCGATTTGAGGAGTTCAGGAGTTTTGTTTGTTTCTGTTAAAGTCACAGGACTTTGGGGACTGTGTTTGAAAGTTTTGTGACATTCGGGGCTCCAAATTGGCTCGGTGGTTCATTATTCATTGAATGCAAATGCTCAATAATTTATTATTCAAGGTTTTGTTATCGAATATCTTTCTAAAAGTTTTAAAGGGTCTGCAGCAACTTTCACTTTCACCACAACAGAACGTTTGAATAATAAAAAGGCCACACAGAAAAGAAGGGCAGAACTTTTCTGCGAATAGCCAAACGTGAAATATTAAAACAGGCTTCGATAACATCAAAAAGGCTTAAAAGCCGCAAGAAAATGAAAAGCGTGAGAAGCTGTGGGTAGTAACTCCTCCAGCTTTGGTTAGGAGGTGTGAGGCCATGCAAAATCCACTTTGTTCTACCCACAAATACCGAGTTTAACTTCACAATTCCAACTCTGAGCCCTGAAATTTGACGTTTTTCCCAAAATAATCCAGCCGATTTCTTCTCATTCATCTGTAATCTCTGCAGGCGTCTGGCTAAGATGCATTTATTCCAACAAGGTTCTCTATGATCTCATCAAATATTCAGCGAGTGTCGCGGTTTGCAGGTCAGAGTCCAAAACATTGCGCTGGATCTTATTTATAATGCCACACATTATCCGAGTGCCCGAAGGAGGCTGTTTGGAGCCGAAAGCAGAATGAGCCGAAGTGGAAACAGGTTTTCTGATAAAAATATATCAGGCAGGAAGGAACCAGTGGAGAAAGGAATGAGGGATGGCCGGTGGGCGGACAGGTGAGGGCCCCAGGTCGCTGTTAGCTTCTGAGTCCCATGCTAATCACGTTAGTATGTAACTATAAAAGTTATACCGCTTAAAATCGGGACATAATCACTCTAAAGAGGCTGTGGATTCATTAATGTCTTGTTCTAGATCAGTAAAAGCTTTTTCTGATTTACGGAAATTCACATTTCGTTCACCCAAATGCAACAAAAAGGAAAGAAAAGAGGAATTTTTTTTGCATTTTCACATTTTCCCCAAATCATGAAGCTTGTTTTAAAACAGCCCTCTTCGTTTTAGATATGCATAAAGCAACCTGACTACAGCGGCGTCATACTGGACATAACAGGGAGGGATCAGAATGCCAAACAGCCACAAAACAGTCAATTTAAAAAAATATTAAAATCCCAACAAGGAGTTAATGAATGGACAGAATTTTTATGATTGCAGTGAAAAAACACAGTGAAAAAACACAGTGAAAAAAAGTGAAAAACAGTGAAAAAACACAGTGGAAAAAAGTGAAAAACAGTGAAAAAACACAGTGGAAAAAACAGTGAAAAAACACGATGAAAAAACAGTGAAAAACAATGAAAAAATACAGTGAAAAAACACCAGAAACTGGGAGACTCCTGACAGTCACAGAGCTCTGATTCCTCTTTGCATTCAAAATGTAAAAACCTGTCAAACCGTTTACCTCCTGAAGTCTTTTAACAGGTTTTAAGCAGCTTTTGTGAAACACGTTTTCCACCCACCTTTCATTTTCAATCAAAAGCCCATCTGAGGAAACCTCTGGTGTGTTTATAACAGGCTGCACATGCAGATTTCCCACAAAAACAAGTCAAACTAAAGCAACATTTTCTCATCTATTCCAGGTGCACCGCAGGACGGAACAGATTTGCATAAAAAAAAACAGAAATTCGTGATTGAACAGGAAAAAAAAGAGGACGATTTACATGATTTAACTATAATTTCACAGTTATGCGTCTAACTCCCGTTTGGTTGGAGCATTTGGAGGCTGTTTTCAGGTGTGCGATCACCTCCAAACAAAAATGAAGGTTCTCTGTTGGACTCAACGGGAATCCGCACAAAAGAAAACCAACAAAACCAACCGGCAACAAGAACTCTGGGATTTCTCTCTGGATTCTATCGATTTGATAATTAGCTCAGATCCATCTGATTACACCAACTGCTGGGGGGGGCGGCGGAGCGTGATATTAGACCCGGCGGGAGGCCTCAGAGACCTTAACTCATTGGCTGCCAAAGACGTCTATAGACGTCTTTTATGTTTTTCAACG
>JABUIW010043608.1:0-15555 GCA_013363375.1 Menidia beryllina
CATTATGATTTTTTACAAGTGTATGTACACTTTTGACCACAACTGTATCTGTGCCTCTGCTGTTGCACAACTCAAAGCAGCTGGATTAAGTCAATCTTCTTTAAATTGTTTTGTTTCCTCCATGGAAGAAGTGTGTTTTGAGATTCATAGTCAAGCTAAAGATGCAGCTTTACAGTGCTTATCTCCAAAATAAATTGAAAATAAGAACAAAATAGAGCAATCTTTCCAAAAGTTGGAAAACCCATTCACATCCTTAAATTCTGAAACTAAAAGAATTAAACACTTAAAAAAAGTGGGGAATGATAAAACCTGTTGAAAAGGTTCTTGGCACAAGATTTGACAGCAGAAGAAACAAAACTGGGACTTATGATCAGGTCACTGTAACCAATACATTTTCATATATTCCAGTTTTGGAAACACTGAAGACAATTTTTCAAAACCCAGAACTTTCAGATCTGTTCAAGCCCAGGCATGTCCCCAAGCAAGGTGTATATGCAGACTTGAGAGAACTATTTAAAAATATCCCTTATTTTCTCTTTAAAAAAGATGCTTTGCAAATACAACTATTTTATGATGACTTTGAAACAGCAAATCCTTTGGGATCCAAAAAGGGTATTCACAAATTGGGTGCCATATACTTTACATCAAGGAATTTTCCTCCAATCTTTAATTCGTCATTGATGAATATTCGTTTGTGTGAGGACACTCTGTGGGGACCCGGAAATTCAACCACACACAGGAGTTAGGAAGAAAAAAACAAGTTTAATAAAATATTCAGTCACTGGTCGCTGCTCAGGGAATGGTCATCAAACACCGCACTGTCATGCAGTGAATGGGAGGAGCAGAAAACAAAAGGGAGAATTGGTTGCTGTGAATCCAATGATACTCTCCACAAGGAGATCCAGTTGGCAGCACACAGGGACGAAGATCAGGCAAAGGTCACGCACGGGTAGGCAGAGAGAGCAAACTTAGCTTGAGGGGCAGGCGATACTCGGTGGTCGGGAGGCAAGCTTGGGTCAGGGTCCAGAAATCCACAATGGACGAGTTCCGACAAGGGCTTGGCAAGGGGGGTCAATCCGTGGACAGAAAGGGGTCAGGAAACACAGGAGGCTTGGAAGAAAAACGCTGGATTACTACTGGCTCGTGGCTGTCGATAATCTGGCAAGGCGGCAGAGACTGAGTGGTGTTTAAGTAGGGCGGGGACCAGGTGGAACAGGAAGGCAATCAGGCCTGGCAGGTGAACAGAATGAATGATTAGGCTCAGCATGGACAGACAGAACCTGAATCATGACAGTACCCCGTCCTCAAGGTCCGGCTCCAGAAGGACCACCTGGCTGGTCAGGATTGGACCGATGAAACTCCCTAATCAGGGATTTGTCCAAATCATGCCGGGCCGGCACCCAGGAGCGCTCTTCAGGCCCGTACCCCTCCCAGTCCACCAGGTAATGTATGGACCGACCCCAAAGTCTGGACGGAAGGAGACGGCGCACTGCGTAAGCAGGCCCACCCTCGATGATCCGGGCGGGAGGAGGGGGTCCGGGGGAGGGTACCAACTGAGAAGGCATCTGTTTTTTTTTGTAGCGATGTCCAGTGGAGGTGTCCATCAGGCAGCTGGGGAGGCTGGCCTGAGCAATTGTGTGAGGTTCGTTTGGAAGGAGACGGCTGTTGGAGGACGAGATTGGTTTGTGAGGACGGTACTGGTCGACGGGCTCAAGGTGGACCCAGGAAAAGTTTTCTGCCTGCAGTGGAATCCTTCCGACAACGGCTACGATGTTACGCTGCACAGCCAGGTTACGTACGACCGTTTGCTGATGACATGCAAGGCCAAGGCGAAGTCTGTGCCCTTTTCCCTTTTCAAGGTGGAGCCTTTGGGACAGAGGAATGGGCGGGTCATCACGGTGCACATGTACAACCCGTATGTGAGCGACGCAGCGGTGGCTATTTTTCTGTGAAGGTATGGGAACGTTGACAAACCGGTGAAATACCTGAGGGACAATTACGGTATTTGGTCAGGTCGGCGACAGTTCCGCGTCCTCCTCGGGGAGGATCCTGAGAGTGGGGATGGCCTTCGACACCCTCCTGCCTATTTTTCACTCGGAGGGGAAAGGGTTTTTTTGTTTTACTCGGGTCAACCGAGTTTTTGTAGGCAGTGTCGCTCTTTTGGACATTTGGCGGCTGGCTGCACGCTGATCCATTGCCGGAACTGTGGAGGGGAGGGACATGGAGCAGCCTCATGCAGTCAACCAAAAACCTGCAATGGGTGTGGGAAAACAGGCCACCTTTTTCGGGTCTGCCCTTCTAGTGGCCGCACGTATGCGGCTGTGGCAGGGGAGAGTCTGGGCCCAAGCCTGGGACCTTTGGTGGAGGACCAGCAGGAGTTCCGGGGGGGTGGAGGGTGACCTCCCAGCAGGGAAGGCAGTTACGGCTGCTGAAGCTGATCCAGGTGCGGAGGCCATTCCGGCTAATGAGGCCGAGGACACGGGGGAAGAATTACCGGGCTATCTGGGTGAGGGAGTGCTGGTGAGCCTGGGGGACTCTCTGCCCATGGAAGGGTCCTGGGCGGACTGGGAGAGGAGTTCAGACAGTGGGGAGTCAGCCGGGGCTGTTACTGGAGGGGCGAGGAGGAGAAGGACGTCCTCAGGAGGGGATCAGCCAGAACTGTCGCCAGAGGCTGGTCGGCCAGAGCAGGAGGAGCAATTCCGCAAAAAAAAAAAGAAGGGGGAGGGGGATGCGGGCCGGACTACATGCAGGGGCTCAACCCAATGGGGCCCCTTTGTCGCTGTCAGGCCGCTATGACGTCCTCGCCGGAGATTCGGGAGAAGTAGAATCCAGTGGACCGGTGGCTGTAAAGGCTGGTCCTGTGGAGGGCTGCAGCATGGTGACTCTGGTGGATGGCTCTTGGGTGGAGTCTCGGCCTGTGGAGTGGTTGCTGGCGCCACCTTTAAGCCCAACACACTCTTTCCTGGAGGCCGGATCGCCCAGCAGTGTGGCCTACCTGCAGGAGTTAGGGTCTTATGGTCCAGATAGCTCTCTCGGGGTGGAGGCTGAGGGGACCGTGGGAGAGACTGTAAGACGTTAAGTCATGAGTTTGTTCTCTGTTTTAACTGTGAATGTGCGGGGGATGAGGGATCGGGGAAAACGTGGAGGTGTTTTTCAGTACTTGTCACATGTTTCTTTTCAGGTTTGTTTTTTACAAGAAGTTCATTTGAGGGACGGGGGAGACGTGGGGGTGTTTTCTGGGGGATGGCACAAGGATGAGTCCAGGTGGGGGGTGGGGGGGGTGCATTCATCAGGGGTTGGAATATTATTTGGGGATAGGGACTTTCATATTTCAGGCAGTTTTTCAGTGGTGCAAGGGCGGGTCCTAGTGGTAGACGCAGATTGGAGTTTATTTTCGTTTTGTTAATGTGTATGCTCCGGCTGAGCCGCGGGGGCGCAAGGAACTATTTTTGGCCTTACTAAACGTCTGCGTCACCAATAAGGTGATGGGGGGGGGGGGATTTCAATGTCTCCTTTGAGGGGACGGGGGATTTCAGTTTGCCGTACCTGAGGGAGGTCTTGCGGGAGTTTTTGTTTCAGGATGGGTTTAGAGAGGTGGACTCCACAGGGGATGGGTTCACTTGGGCCAATTCCCGGGGTTCCCGCAGCCGCATTGACTTTGTTTTTTTGCCCAAGACAACCACCGTACATAGCGCTGCAGTGCCGCCGGTGTGGTTTTCTGACCATAGTCAGCTTCTGGTTATTTTTTGGGTGTCTGCGCACCGTTTAGGCAGGGGCTTCTGGAAATTAAACTGCACAGTGTTGGAGGAGGCGGCTTTCCGTAGTTCCTACATTGCTCACTATGGGGTGTGGGTCTTGCTAAAGCCGTGGTTTGGCTCGGTGGTCGAGTGGTGGAAACAGGTGAAGAAGCGCAATACCCAGATTTTAGCCATTTCATACTGCTTGGACAAGGCGCGGGCGGGGAGGGAGAAGTTTTAGGGGCTACAACGCTCTTTGCAGGCTATGGTAGCCACCGAGAATAGAGGGGGGACGGTGGATAGGGAGGGGATGGAGGCCGTAAAGGAGCAACTCGCTCTGTATTTTAAGGAGAAGGCCAGGGATTTTTTGTTTTGGTGCAGGAAGGAGTCTTTTGAGTTAGGGGAGGTCTGTGGGGCTTATTTTTTCAAACAGGTTAAGGAGGCCCGTAAGAGGGGGTATATAACGGGTCTGCGAGGGAAAGACGGGGACATAGTTACTGACCAGGAGGGGATGGTAAAGATGGCCTCCGATTTTTTCGGGGAGGCGTTTGGGGAGCAGTTGGTTGACTGCTCTGGGGCAAGCCGTTTTCTCAGGGGTTGGATGGGAAGTTGCCTGCTGAGGTGGTGGAGGAGTTGGAGCGGCCGGTAACGATGGCTGAGCTTGAAGGGGCTATGAAGGGGTTGCCAGCAGGCAAGGTGCCTGGAATTGACGGATTGCCAAAGGAGTTCTATGTTGCTTTCTGGGGGATTCTAGGGAGGGATTTTTTCGAGGTGATGAATTCAGTCTTGGGGGGGGGTCTTCTTGGCACGACGATGAGGGAGGGGATCCTGACCCTCTTATACAAGAAGGGGGACAAGGACCATTTTGGCCATCTCCCTGCCCTGCACCGATTACAAGATCATGGCCAGGGATTTGGCACGTAGGCTCCGGGGGGCTCTTCCCCATGTGGTGCATGAGGATCAGACATGCAGGGTGGAGGGGAGGAGCACAGTGGAATTGGGGGTTGATAAGGGATTGCATTAACTGGGTAGGGGAACGCCAGGTGCCGATGATGTTGGTGGGGTTAGATAGGGAAAAAGCTTTTGACAGGGTGAATCATGGGTTTTTGTTTTCTGTTATGGAGAGGGTGGGGTTTGGGCCTCGGTTTTTGAGGTGGCTGGGTATTATGTACACAGGGGTGGGGAGTAGGGTTATTGTAAATGGGCACATAGGTAGGGTGATACCACGGCGGACAGGGGTGAGACAAGGGTGTCCGCTGTCGCCGCTTCTCTTTGTGTTGTATATGGAGCCGCTGGGTGAGGCAGTGAGAGCAGACCGGGGGGTGATAGGGTTGCGCCTGCCGATAGGGGGTGGGGAGGAGTTGAAAATTTCACAGTATGTGGATGATGTCACCTAATGGACTAAAGGACATAAACTGGCGTTGCCTACACAGGAGGATGCCAGTGAGAGAAGTCCTACATAGACATGGGCTGTCCAGGCTGCGCTCATGTCCAAGGGAGGGTTGTGGGTCGGATGAGACCATTTATCATGTGTTTTGGGGCTGCGGGTTTGCCAGGGCAGTTTGGGGTGATTTGGCCCTTTTTTATTGCACAGGTGGGGTCTCTATCATTTGAAAAGATAATGTTTGGATTTGGTTTGAGGGGAAGGGGACGGGAAGGGTTTTTGTTATGGTTATTGCTATCATTAGGGAAAGCTGCTCTGTGGGATGCTTGAGTGGTGTTGGTTGGGAATAATGTCGAGTGGGGAGTGGGTGGGGTGGTGGCTAGAGTTCGGGGAGAGCTGGGCCGCATGAGGAAGATGGAGGAGGACAAGTACGGCTACCATGCGGCGAGAGAAAGATGGAAGACTTTGTTTTTTTAATCTTTGGGTTTTGTTTGTTTAGAATGGGAATGATGAAGTAATGTTCTGTTGTGCAGTATGTTTTGAGTGTTTGAATAAAGTTCAATAATAAAAAATAAAAATAAATAAAAAATCTGTTCTTATCAGTTTAATATCTGATACGTCCTCTATACGAGGACCACATATTAAATGGATTTTTAGGACACGGAGCCGAAAGAGGGGCTTGCCCCGTTCGCTCCACGCAGTGCCGCCGGGACCGGTGCACTCACCGCTGCTCTGGTCAAAGGAAGCAAGCACAACTTTGTCACGGTGTCTACGCTCAGTCCCGCTGATGAAAGGCAAAAGCTTGCATGGGCTTCGGGGGGTTGGTTGCAAGAGTTGCTTTGAGACGGCTGCCGTTTGGATTGACCTGTAATTACCCTAGAGAGTTAGTTTTTTTCACTCTATTGCTAGGTGTAGTACTGGATTTCATCTCATTTAAGGTTTTGTTCAGTCCAACAACTATACTCAGACGCCCAACTCATGTTATGTCCATACTTCCAGATTTCTCTGTCTTTTTCCTATGCCACATTGGATACATGTCTTCAAGGACAACACTCAAGCACACACATTTCTTATCTCATCCTAGTGGAACCTGTATGGAATCCTGGCTATGTCCAGATTTTTAGGACACAAAGCTGAAAGAGGGGCTTGCCCCGTTCGCTCCACGCATCAACCCGGTACTGCAGTGCCACCGGGCCTGGTGTACTTTTCCAGATTCATTCATTCATTCATTCACTGGTGGTAAGTTTCAGTTGTTGCCCCTCAGCCGGCTTACGCGAGCAATGTCTTTGTTTTTCAATCGACATGTTTACAATTTGATTTTTTAGATTTCACCACGTAATTTACCGTTTATTTAGCTGTAATTCTGTTTTCTCTATTCTATCGATTTATTTAGTTATTGGAAAAGGCTTCATTTTTATGCCAACCTATACTTAAAATCAACAGAGACTGTAAACAGTACAATAGTTGACCTATTGTTGTATAGTACAACACAATAGTATTAGTGTGTGAGCCTATAAGCGTAATGTAAATCAATTGTTGTAGTTGAATGATAAATCATCTTCTGACATATTGCTCTCAAGATAGGGTAATTGTGTAAATGATGTTGTTGATGAATGTCATTTAAGTTCTTTGTAAGCCTGTACATGTTATACATTTTTATATTATCAGCCATTCTGACAGAATCAGTGTTTTCAACTGGTTTTGCACAGTTTTTCCCACAAGGCTGTCTGTTTTACAGATATGTGGTAAAAGTGGAGTTCATGTCATATCAAAGATAAAACTGTGTAATTGTAGAGCTTTTGGGGTAGCCGTGTTTCTTTAAATGGGATTGTGTTATTGGTTCAAACTTCAGTTACAATGAGAAAGTCTAGACAACCTCTATAAAAGAGTTTAACAAAAAGGGTAAATTTCCACATAAACATACTACTGATGCATGTGAATTTTGTCCTGTAACTTCTTCCTTCTGACTTTTTTAGGAACAGATTTTGACGGAGCACGTCCGTCACTTATCACTGTCTCGTCTGGTGTCTCGTCATGTCTTGATGACCTACTGTGTACACCTGGGGTTCCCCTCCCTCATGTGTTTAAATAGTCCTCGTTTCCCCTTGTCTGGTGCGAGTGCGTTTTCGTCCGTCTTGTTTCGTTTGTCTTTCGTCACCCCCACGCCAGGTTTGCTTTTTGCCATTGTCTTTTACTTTGTTCCATAGCCATGTTTTGCCAGCCTTGTCACAGTTTTGTTAGTCTTTATTTTGTTACTTTGCCACAGTCTTGTTTTCTTATTGCTTTAAAACTTTGCTCACAGTTTTCCACAGCCTTGTTTTGTACCATGTCTGGACCTCCACCTTTTTGTTATAATAAACCTTGTTTTCCGTCATCTCCGCACCTGAGTCCTCCCTTCAAGAACCCACCTACATGATAATCACAAGTCGCGCATTCACTCACACATCCACCGGTAGACGCGACATTCGCACTCACATCCATGTACACGCACATACATTTATTAAATTATTCTCGGCCAATATTTAAAGTCACGGACCCAAGTTACATACATTTAGCATTCACTTTCATATTTCCCGTTTCCCTGCCGTGCTATTCATTTAGGTACACGTTATTTAATTTCCTTTGCCCCGTTTTCCCGCTGGTTACAATCCCCATGGGTGCACACTTGGGGATGTTCGCATATAAAAACATATTACATTTCAGCATTGGGTTACCTGTTGTGTGGGGTTTCCTTCCATGGGCAAGCAGATCTAATCGTTCCCCCCTGGTTTAAATGGGCAGTGTTGGCGCCGTTAGATTGATCAGGTGATCAGCTCATCACGTTGAGAGTTTTAATCCTGAACCAACGATCAAACCTGGTATATTTTGATTTAATATATTGTTTATTTTGGTTAGCAGACTATACCCTGTGTGAGGGCCTCTAAAGGTATTTTGTTTGGATTTTTGCTAAAGTGTCCAGTGGGAGGGGCCTAAAAATATACTGTATAAGGGGAGCCCTTCAGGCCTAGAGGGAGAGTGATGTCAGGTTATGGGGAGTGATGTCAGGTTACAGAGCAGGTAGCAGAGGACAGAGAGAGTTCCACTGACTATGGAAATACTCTTTTTTTTCATTCTTTATTTTTGTACATAGTTGTATATAGTTAATCTCCACTGTGAATATTTTTGTGCATTTTGGTGTTTTGGATTTCGGGTAAAATAAACACCTCAGCACTGGAAGTCGACCTCTGCCTATTTTTCAAAAGAACCCCACCACAGATGGTGTCAGAAGTGGGATGGCAAGTCGAAAAAAAAGTATGCGCCTTCCAAAGCGCACCAGACTGCGGTCACAGAGGAGGACTCAGGTTGATGAGGGTGAAGAGCCAGAGCCAGGATGCACTGCTGGCACCCCGATCCTGCAGCTGAAACACTTTTAAGAGACGGTCCTGGCGCTTGCCGGTCTTTCTTGGGCGCCCTGGGGCCTTTTTGGCAACAATGACGTTGAAATGTGTTTTGGGGGATAAAGTTAATTTTCTAGGCAAATATTGACTTTGCAATTTATTGCTGTTATGCTGAACACTCTTTTTAACATTCTGGAGTATATGCAAATTGCTTTTATAAAAACTGAAGCAGTAGACTTTGTAAATAGTAACATTTGAATCATTCTCAACAGGCCCAGAGTTCAGTGTCAACATTGGCAAGAATCTACTGTTGCCCCGAAAATTAGTTTTATTGAACTACATGAAGCGTCCACGAACAGTGAGGGGTGAAGAGAGTTTAGAGCAGGTAGATTTTGGTTTGGGTTTTGATGTCAACTTGCTATATTTCCACATTTCTAAAGTTTACATGTATGGGCATTGTGCTCTCTGCTTCTCTGCTTTTAGGCCTCGGTGGTGCTACCTGGCTCCATTACTCTGCTTCTCCCATCCAAAAGGCTTCACCCCTCTCCATTCTCCCACTGAAAGTTTAGCCAATGTCTCCCCGCCTCACAATGGACCCAGCATATCCACACCCGAGCTAACAATGGAAATCAGCTAATTAAGGCGAAGCCTAACTTGGATCTTCTCAATTGCATTATTATTATAGTTATTAACCACAAAGGTTTGCACAACATGTACCGAAACAGAATACAGCCAATAGAGGGCAGATTTAATGTCTCTCTGGTGAAACTCTAACTAAAGAGCAGTGGCTGGAACTAATTAGAAGTACAAAATAAATGTGTATCCCTTTGTACTTTCTGAAATAGCATTGACAAACTTTTTATATTGTTTACATTTATTGTTATTTCAGAACTCCTAATCTTTTCATTTATTTCACAGAGGGTTGTTTATACTAGGGCTTAAAATAATTTAATTAACTGTTTTCATTGTTGAATGATAAATATTTGGTTCTTGAAAAACAGATAAGGTCTGTGAATAAATATTCATATGCTATTGATTCTGAAATATTGGTAATGATGTTCTGCATAAACTAGGAACAATTTATCACTTCAGTCAGTCAGAAAGTACTCTAAGAAATATACATACTTTAAAAACACTGTACTTTGTGGATTCAGTGCCTACTGTCATTTTTCACAGGAAAATAGCAGCACAATCAGTTAAATGCCTCTGGGTACAGAAGCAAATGTTCTCACTTTAATATTAGGCTGTAACCTCTGTGCTGTGTGCCAGGAATCTTTCAGGTTTAGCACAGCCTTGTTCAGAATTTGGGCGTCAAGGTGTCTGGCCGTCACTGATCACGCTCTGAGTGCATGCTCAAGAGAGCTGTGACCCCTGTGATTGGTCAAGACCCTTGAGCTCGAGCTGGACACAAGCTCATCTGCATAGCCTTAGCGTCACGAACCTGTTTTATAACAGGATCGAAGGTGCGCAAGTCAGTGCAGAGTGACCCAAGGAAGCAGCCACGCTGGACCGTTTGTTAATTCAGGAGTCAACTTCTTTGTTCTTTCTTCACGGACATTTCCGACTCCAATGTCCACATTCTGTGTAAAGCCTTGCGTCTCTGAGAACGTAAGTTGCCGTTGTTTTGTTCACTCGCTCGTGTTGTTACATTGTAATACCGCGGCGACAGAGCGGGTGTGCTTTAATAATGGCGCTTATTGTTTTCTGTGCCACGGTCTACTCAGAATGATACAGATTTGTTGTTTGTGTATTTCTCCAGCGGAGAAGTAGCGACACAGGTCTGTGTGTGTTGTTTTGAGTGTAGCGCTCCTCTTAGTCTGTGGGCCAGAATCTGTACGACGTCTCCTTAAGCAATTCCGTTTGAACTTTTAGGGGGCAACTTTCTTTCACTTGGATAAGTTGCTAGATACTACAGTGATCTTAAAATGCCAATGTTCCCACCCTTTCACTTGCACATTAATAAGTTATAGTCGATTAAAAGTATAATTTGTTCCGCCGTAATCTAAGAAATCGCGAGATCCGAGTTTTGCTTATCAGCCAATCAGATGGCTGAATCTCAGCGCGAGCGCTCTGTTATTTAAATATGGCAGCGCCCGTGAAATGTTTTTTGCACTTGTTTCAATACGAAGAACGTCCAATTATTTCATTTTCTGGTGCCAGTTGGCGGCGATTTATTAAAAGTTGCAAGTCCTGGATAGACCTGGATGGCAGGAAGAAACAAATAGCCGAAACGTTCTCTCAGTACACAGTTGAGTCGCCGGGACCCGCTGAGCTGGGGAACCGTAGGAAGTGCTACTCGAAGTACACGGACAAAACAAAAATTGGGAGAGCAAGTAAACGTGTTGTACGCGAGCGAACCCAAAGCAATCTTTGCTGTCATCGTGAAAGAAGCTGATACCAGACTTATACTTCATGCAAAGCATGCTTATCTGGAATATAAAGATATTGTTATCTTGAACCCAGACACTGATGTCATGGTCTTGGCTTTGGGTTGTGTGCATTGTTTTGAGAGTAGTATCTATTTTAAGACAGGGACTGGCAACAAAACTCGTATTGTAAATATTTCTCATCTAGCAAGTCTTCATGGTCCAAGGAAAGGTCTAGCTTTTTTGGTCTTCATGCTTTTACTGGATGTGACATGTTAAGTGCCTTTTAAAGGGAAAGGAAAAGTTAAAGCCTCAAGGCTGATGCTTGAATCAGAGCCAGCTGTTAATTGCTTTCAAATTCTTGGAAGAAATTGGGATGTTGATGATAAATAGTTCATTCAGCTTGAAGAATTTGTCTGTCACTTTTATGGACAGAACAACTGGGTTAATGATGCCAGGTTTAAAATGTTCTCTTCTCTGTAAATCAGATAAATCTTTTCCACCAAATGATGTTTGTCTTTGACAACATTCTAAGCGAGCTGCATACCAGCCAGCAATTTATAGAAGGTGTTTGGACCAGTTTATTAACGCCCCTAACCCAGAAGGCCATGTCTGGTCCTTTGAAGATGGAGTGCTCTCCTATTGTTGGATGGTAAATCCCCCAGCTCCATCTGAAGTCACAATGGACATATCTTGCAAGTGCAAGACAAATGCATGTGCTACACAAATCTGTCCATGCAAAAGGGGTAATTTGCCATGTAGTGACCTCTGCCAATGTGTCAACTGTGCAAACTGTCCTGCTATGATTGAAAATGAGAATGACGTGGAAGGGATATACTCAAATGATAATGAGGACTTGGATGACTCAGATCATGAGTTGTGATGTTTTTCATATATGTTGTAAGTTTTTGATGAAAATATAAAAGATATAAATATGAGAGGTCTTTATTTAAATAATATGATGTAAATATGATATGTTTGGATTTAAATAGTATGATGTCGCGAGGAAAGGTTAAGATAGAAATGATATCAATTCCGGAAGATGGCGGCGTAGTGAGCGGTCGACTTCGTTGAGCTGCGCACCATACATTCTATATCTGAGCAGAATACCACCCTCTCACTACGACTATCCAACTAAATGTGGTAATACAACGCTGATGAAGGCTCTTCCGACTCACTCCAGCACAATGCCGCCCAAAATTCTAAAGAAAACTAACAAAACCTGCGAAGTAGAGTCTTAACTGGCTGACACAGGTAACATGGCTAACACTGAGCTAGCTGCTAAGCCGCCAGCGGCTGGTGGGGCCACCACACTCGATCCTGCTCTCCGCCAAGTTATTGAGGAAATCACTGGGAACATTTCATTAGTTATTTCCCAGAAAATAGACACTCTGACTGAAATGCTTAAGAGCCAAGCCACGGAGATAAAGGAGCTGGCCCGACGCACTACAGATGCGGAGGACAGGATCGCAGCTCAGGAGGACGCCCTGGAGCAGGTTACGGCAAGCATAAAAAAGTTGGAGAAAGAGACCCTCACTATGGCACAACGAATTGATGATATTGAAAACAGAGGCAGGAGAAAGAATATTTGGGTGCTCGGTTTAAAAGAGGGAATAGAAGCTGGCCCTGGAGCCCTAAAATATTTTGAAAAATGGCTGCCCGAATTTCTACAAATCGAAACCAAGAACGGCCGGATCAAGCTCGAGAGGGCGCACCGCACACTGGCTCCACAGCCTGGGCCGTCACAGAGACCAAGACCGGTGCTGATCAGATTTCATAACTACCGAGATCAACAGCAGCTTCTCGAAGCCGCGCGGCGTGCGGGGAGCGGAGACCAGCCCCCGATGTATCAGAACTCTAAGGTCATGTTCTTCCAGGATTTCTCGGCAGACACCATGCGCAGGCGGAAAGGATTCGATGCGGTAAAACGACGGTTGCGGGAGGCAGTTATCCAGTACTCACTTCTGTACCCGGCCAGATTGAGGATCGTACGCGATGGGGAAGCAAAGATTTTTGTCGTGCCGGAAAAAGCAATGGAGTTTGTGGACAGTTTAGGCTGAAATAACGCCAGCGGAAGATCATGGAGGCAAACGCTCTGGACCGGACGGTGTCAGAGCTCTGACTTCTAAGTACCGTATGTTCTGACTCTTTTTGTTCCCCTCTTCACGCATAAGGATAAGTGATGTGAGTAATTGTGATCATGACTCATTTCAATCTGATCTGCTCAGTTGTATTCTCTTGTGATGCTTAGTGGTGCGCAGCAACGATGGATATGTGATGGACTTTCTCTTTTGGGTTTGTGTACCTGTGTGTGTTTTCACCATGGAGATGAAACACACGTGCTTGGTTAAGGAAGGGATGGCCCCCTGCAGGTTTAGGGGGAAAGCGTGCCCGGAATGCGCATTTTTCTGTTTTATTCTGGTTCTAATTTGTTGGTTTTGGTTGGTTCCTGTTCAGCTCAGCAGACTGCAGTCCTTGTATGTAATCATTATTTGGGTGGCATTGCATTATGACTCTGAATTATAAATGCTAAGAATATGTACATGGAACATTAAGGCAAGTCACTCACCAATTAAAAGAAAGAAGGTCCTTTTAGCCCTTAAGAAGGAAAGCGTAGATATAGCGCTGCTGCAGGAGACACATTTAAATGACTCCGAACATTTAAAATTGCAACAATACGGTTTTGAACATGTTTTTTTCTCCTCCTTTACGAACAAAAGCAGAGGAGTTGCAATTCTTATTAAAAGATCAGTGCCCTTTAAAGTCATAGAATGTTTTAAAGACACAAATGGGAGGTACGTACTTGTCAGAGCAATGATAAATGGGGAAGAATTTGCCATATTGAATGTTTATTTTCCACCGGGCCACCCTATTAATTTCTTAACGGAAATAATGGCAAATCTTGCAGGGCTCTCTCTTGAAAATGTTATTGTGGGAGGTGATTTTAATTGTCTTAAGAATCCACTAATTGATAGGCTCCCCATTAGCCCCCTTCCCATTTCAGGGAAATCAAAACGGATTTTTGATCTTTTTGAGGAGGCAGGGTTTGTGGATGTATGGGGAAAACTTCATCCTGTTGGAAAGGAATATACTTTCTACTCCAACCCCCACAAATGCCACACACGTATTGATTATTTTTTCTCCCTAAAACTATTTTAAGACAAGTTGCTTCCTGCAAAATAGGGCACATTGTTATATCTGACCATGCTGCAGTGTATCTACATTATACCTTTAAAAACGCTAGGGTTCAATCAAATCATTGGAGAATAAATCCTTTAATTTTAAAAGATGACAAATTTGTGGAGTATTTTAGAACAGAATTCAAACAGTTCCTCGCTGTCAATTCTCCCTCTGCTAGCAGCCCCTCCTTGCTCTGGGACACAGCTAAGGCATTTAGTAGAGGATTAATTATATCATATACAGGCAGCAAAAAACGAAGAATTGCAGAACAACAAAACATTTTAGAAAGAAAGCTTAGACTCGCGGAAGAAGAATATATAAAAAAACCTTCGCGGTCTAAGTTGGCGGAGCTCAATGCTATCCGGTGCTCACTGAACACATTACTGACGCAGAACGCTACAGACAAAGTCAAATTTGCTAAACAAAAATTGTTTGAATACGGGGATAAACCAGGTAAATACCTTTCCTATCTTGCAAAAAGACGGAAGACTTCCCAAAGAATTGCTTCAATTTCTGACCAGAGGGGTCCATGTTCTACAGACCCAGAGAAAATAAACGCAGCTTTTTGTGAATTTTACAAAAATTTGTACCAATCTGAACAATGTGACAACTCTCGATCTTTAATGGAAACATTTTTCTCAAAAATTAAGCTGCCCAATTTGCCAGATGACAGAAAAAAAGATCTAAATGCAGAAATATCGGAGGCAGAGGTGGAAAGAGCCATCAGATCCCTACAGGGAGGGAAGGCACCTGGCCCGGACGGCCTCACTTCGGAATTCTACAAAACATTGATGGACCTGCTGTTAAAGCCCTATCTATCCATGCTGAACGACTCATTTGGTAATGGTGTCCTTCCCCCTTCCCTCCGGGAAGCAAATATATCCTTAATTCTTAAGAAATCAAAACCTCCAGAAATCTGTGGCTCTTACAGACCGATTTCATTACTTAACGTAGATTTGAAAATACTGTCCAAAATTCTAGCAATACGCTTGGAAAACATTCTACCCCTTCTGATAGGGATAGATCAAACGGGTTTTATCAAGGGTCGTAATTCCTGCAATAACCTCAGACGTCTTTTGAATGTGATTCAGCTGTGTCATCAGCGGGCAGTGGATGGTCTTGTAGTGTCCTTAGACGCAGAGAAAGCGTTTGACCGCGTGGAATGGTCATATCTTTTTCATACTCTGCATCAATTTGGACTGGGCCCCAACTTTATCAGCTGGATTAAAGTCCTCTACAGTCGTCCCTTAGCTGCAGTTATTACAAATGGGGTTAGGTCTAGAAATTTTGAGGTGGGAAGGGGAAACAGGCAGGGCTGCCCCCTTTCACCTCTATTATTCACTCTTGCAATCGAACCGCTGGCTGAAGCAATTCGTAGTGACCCCACTATATTCTGTATCAACACTGATCGGGGGACCCATAAAATATCTTTATATGCCAATGATGTTCAGTTGTTTCTCTCTATGTTAGGTTGGGGTTCTTCTTCCTGTTTTATTTTGTTTTCTTTTCCT
>JABUIW010043616.1:0-14258 GCA_013363375.1 Menidia beryllina
TTTTTTTTTTTGCCCCAGGTGTTAGATGTGCGACCTCAGACTGAGGCTATCCTGACTGAAGGGACGCGGGTTTGCGCCTACTGGAGCGAGCGCTCCCGCTGCCTTTACCCCGGATACGTCCATCGTGGTGAGCTCCCGCCGACAGCCGCTCTCTGCCCTCACGTGCACGCACGTTTTACAGGCGACTCATGTCTGCCCTCCTGTCTTGTGCCTTAGGAGGCCCGGGTGAGGAGGAGAAGGAGGGCAGCGTGATGGTGGAGTTTGATGATGGAGACAGAGGAAGGATCTCCCTTGTGAACATCAGACTTTTACCTCCAGGATATCAAATCTGCTGTGAGTATGGCTTTATGAAGAGCCCCCGGGGGCCAGAGGAGTAAAACACGCGGACTAAATGACTGAAAAACTCCTTTAATAGGTGCGGAACCTTCTCCAGCTCTCCTGATTACTTCTGGTCGACGAGGCCGGCGTACCGCAGCCCTGGAGAAGAAGGACACCCCCACAGAGACACAAACACCTGAGGAGCCACGAGGGAGACCCCAGGAAAAAAGACCAGGTAAGGAGAAGGTAACACACGGAGCCCTTTCCCTTATCATCATCGCTCCTCAGATTTGTAGTTTGATAATTTTTCTAAAAGAAGTTATGAATGCTGCTTAGATCTTAAATAATCTACCAGTCAGCACATGTTGTCTGACTGTTATTTAAAAGAAAAGACACACAAATCAAGATCACTTGTTTCATTCTTCCCCCTTCGCATAAGCTCGATAATTCCCTCTTTTATTAACTGTCATCAGTGTGCTTAAAGCGGAGCATCATACATGTAACTCATCTCAAACTCAGTCACGATAAAGCTTGTGAGCGGGACCGGTTTACCAGGTTTGTTTTTGTTTGAGCAATGCCTGTGTCGAAACTAGGTAAAGATCAGGGAGATAAAGATTAAGTTTCACAAGAGCTCTTAGTGTAACAATTAATCACAGTTTGCCTTTACAACCTGTCACTTCATATTGATTTCAGCCCTCCTCTCCTTTGGGCTCCTTTTGTTTTTTTTCTTCAGTTGGCAGGCCGAAGAAAATCAGCCTGGTGCCAAAAACGGCGAGCTTGCCGACTTCAGTAACAGACACTGTAACTAAAGTCACCAATTCCTTGTTGAGCTGGTCCACACCCAGGAAGAGACCTCCGGTTGACTTCTTCCTCTTTAATGGGACGTCCCGTAAGACCCAGAAGAAGTTTCGAGAGCGAGACTTGGGTCTGTTTCATCGGCCTGCTTCGCACCCCCTCGCACCGCCAACCCCCATTAAGAGCATTTTTGGCTCTCCCTTTGAGGTCGACTCATTCAGTAGCATCGCTAATGGCTACTCCACCTTTGGGAACGGCGGAGCCTCTGGAGCTGGGAGACCGGTTGCCACCACGGCCTCCCTGGGGCACCGGGACTCTTCGTGTCCCTCGGCTGTCCCCATGGCGACGGCAGCCGGCGGCCGTAAGCCCGTGAGTGAGCGCGACAGGAAGCACTTCCTGGTCAAGCTCGACCACGAAGGAGTGACGTCGCCCAAAACCAAGAACGGGAAGGCTCTGCTCCGGCTGGGGGGGGCTGGACTGAGGGGGCTGAAAGGCCTGGCCTCCCCGGGGGCGCCGCTGCGCTACATCCAGTCTCCTCTGCTGGGCAAAGATGGCAAGAGGGGGGGAGGGGAAAGAGAGGGCGCCGGAGCTCGGCCCGAGGCCGTCCTTAAGGGCGTTCCTCCTCCGAGAAAAGACCTCCTGGCGGCAGGTCTCGGGGCCCAGGGAGGGGAGTACAGTTTGGACTACATCAGCGACTGCCCCAGCTCCTACTCAGAGCTGGACGAGGACGACGAGGACGACGAGGACGACGGTCGAGAGGCCGACGGACGAAGAAGAGCTGCTGCCTCCCATCGGGGCGGCCGCTTCCTGTCTCGCCCGTCCCTCTGCTTCTCCTCCTCTTCCTCCTCCTCCTCCTCCTCCGGCTCCATCTCCTCCTCGTCCCTCTGCTCCTCCGACAACGACTCGTCCTACTCGTCGGACGAAGAGTCCTCCTCCGTGCTGCTGCGCCGGGCGCTCCTCCAGCAGGACAAGCACAAAAACAGGCAGAGGGTGAACTCTGACCTCCGGAGCCCCGACCCCGCCAACTCCTCGCCCTCCTCGTCGGCCCCGGCTCACGGTTACGCGGCTAAAAGTGGCCTGGCGGTGGCAGGGTCAAAGGTGAGGGCTGACAAAGCAGAAGACAGAAAGGAATACATGCCCAAGGGAGCTGGGATGGCGAACAGCGGCCCAGCCAAGACCCAGCTGAAGAGGAAAGAGAGCGCGTCTAACAACCTCCATCATAACCAGAGCGGGCCCATGAGCCAGCAGCTGATATCTTCCTCCAAGGAACTGGTAACGGCCAAGAAACAGAGGATGTCTTCTCCCGAACCCCGTTCCAACGCGCCCATGCTGCCTGGACGCCAGCTGTGGAAATGGTCCGGCAACCCCACACAGGTAGGACACCTTCGGTTGTGTTTTCTTTCCCCAGAGTGATGTTAAATAGAGTCATTAGTGCGTCATCGGTGGAATCAAGTGTGTACTACATGTCTGAAATGGTCAGTGTAGTCTGTTGACTTACCCAAAGTGCTGGACACTGTCCAAAAAAACTGAAGGCTGAAACCCCTTCTGGGAGGGCATCCGCACAAAGAATGTCACGTTTGAGAAGCATGTTTCACTTTGAATCTGAAAAGAATTTAAGTGACCTTTCACTAAGAACGCTGCAGGTCCAGGAAGCTGTTTTAAGTCCAGGGAGTAGAAGCACAATAAAATGCCTTTATCATGGACACTCAAGTCAGAAAAGCCCGTAACTTGCTGTCCATGTTGAATTAGTCTGCGTGCGTTATCTGTAGTCTCCTGACCAGCTTGAAACAAAGTTAATGTTTTCAACCTCAAAACTGCATCACTGGTTAACATATTACTACATTCTAGGTTTAGCAAAATGATAAAAGAAAGAAACCCAATTGTTTTTTATTAAGACATATCATGTAGTTTTAAAAAAGCAACCCTCCGTGCTGAATAAAGTGAGTGAGTGCTGTTTGCTTTCTCTCTATCCATGACAGAGGAGAGGTCTGAAAGGTAAAGCCCGTAAGCTTTTCTACAAGGCCATCGTGCGGGGCAAGGAGACGGTGCGTGTCGGAGACTGTGCTGTCTTCTTGTCACCCGGCCGGCCCCAGCTGCCCTACGTGGGCAGGGTGGAGAGCCTCTGGGAGTCCTGGAGCTCCAGCATGGTGGTCAGGGTCAAGTGGTTCTACCACCCGGAGGAGACTCGTCTGGGAAAGCGGCACAGAGACGGCAAGGTAAAGGGAAGAAAAAAAATCCCCCAACAATTTCTGTTGGGGACTGGTAACAGGATAGGAGTTTGTGACAGTTTTGTAGAAATACGGCATTGCTTTGCTGTCTGCTGTTTCTTATTCCCGTCTGATGTGAATGCCTGAGCTTCCACTTTCCCCGTAACATTTGTATTTCTAAGCGCTCAGTCTGAGGTGTTAGAAGGGTCTTTCCCAGGAAAAGTCCCTACTGCGCAGGAAGTCATGTATTTTACATCACCGCCAGCAGAAAAAGAAGGCTTTTGTTTGCAGTAAACAGAAAAATCCTGAGCGTGTATATTGAGCAGCTGCCTCCACCACTGACTCTGCTCATAGCGGAGGCAGCTGAAATCTGAGAAAAAGGATTCAATGAATCAGGCGAGGAAGTAAAAAGAAAGATAAACATGCTGCCAAAGAAACGAAACAAAAACTGCTTTTGAAATACTGATGAAACTTTCCTTCTGTGTCCCCCCCCCCCGGCCTCTAGAACGCCTTGTATCAGTCCAGCCACGAGGACGAGAACGACGTGCAAACCATCTCCCATCGCTGCCAGGTGCTGAGTAAGGCCGAATACGAGCACCTGACGCGCGAGCGGAAGCCGGGCAGCACGGCCAATGACCTCTTCTACCTGGCCGGGACCTACGAGCCGACAACAGGCCAGCTGGTCAGCGCCGACGGCATGGTCATCCTGTCCTAGCGGCGCCGGCTCCGCCGAGAAACCCACAAACGTCGTCCTGACCCGAGGAACTGCAGGATGGTCCCTCGTCGGAGAGCAGGAGTTCGAAAGCAAATCGAGGCAAGGGAATTGTGGCTCCGTACTCCTCGCAGGAGACGGGAGCTGAGCTGCTGGGGGAGGCCCGACGATGCTGGCACTTACAGCAGTCCTGCTCGTTCGGGGGGGAGAATTCTGACACGTGGCAGATCTGACCTCCGAATTAGACGTGGGCTGAGGCTCCTGGTAGCTCTGAGAGCCCCCAGCCTTCTCTGTGGCTGTCCCACAACGGCAACATGAAGGTACCCAAACCAATGACACGAGCACTTTTGGAGTGTACTAGTTGGGATTTGTAATGGAGAGGGAGCGGGGTGGGTGTGGGGGGGAGGGGGGGGCCATCACGCTCGGCTTTCTGAAACCCAGAGAGCGGGAGGGACTGTACGGTAGGGAGAGACTTCCTTTAAACCACACTGGTTTGGATGCTTTTAATGGTCTTATACTGGTAGTCTGACTACACCAACTGAGATCCCCAACAGGACCAATAAACACTGTAGTTTGGACCGTCTTTAAACGCCTCCACGTATGTTTGCAGAGTGCCTGCGACAACCCCGTTCGGCATTTAACGAGCTCTAAGTAAATAGTGCTTTAATGTGTGTGTGTTTGTACAGAGCGTGCGTGCGTGTGTGTGTGCGTGTGTGTGATAATGGACGCCTGCGCTCAGCGAGGAACACAATGTGGCCCGAGCCCGTCTCCGACGCCCCTCTGTCAATCAGTCCAGTCCAGTGTGGCTCCTCAGTCCTCGCGACCCAAACGCAGAACAATGTTTTCCCTCCTTTCAAGCCATACACATCAATACCTCTCTCTCTCTCTCTCTCGTGTCCTGCTGTCCGTGTGTGAGGACACACGCTCCGGCGGCGGGGGCCATTTATTTTGACCCGTGTGCGGATGTGGGAATGGACGAGTGCGTGCCTGTTGTACAGAGCTCTGTGTGGCGTGACACAGTGTAAATAGTATACATATATATTTGTTCCTGGTTCTTGTTTCTTTTGCAGAGAAAAAAATTATTTTATTTAGATTTTTTTAGGGTGGGTGGGTCGAGGGCTCCGGCACAGTTAGGAAGTGGCGTTACGTTTCCTTCTCTCTCAATGCACTGAACATGATAGGAGATTTGGATTCGGGGTCGATGTGATGACTTTGTGGTTGTAACAGTTGCTTTAGGCAAAAGTTGAACATGTAGAAATGGTATCTGGGAAATGTTGTTTTTTATAAATATGACAAAAAAATCTCTTTTTACATATGTCCATTATTTTCCTTTTATTCTTTGTCATACTTTGTTGGGTTCAGAATGTACATTTCTCCTTTTTTTTTAAAAAAAAGAAACAACAAAACAAATACTGGAAAAGCAAGATGAGTTTCTGCTGTTCTCTGATCCTATTTTATCTATTTTAACCTGTATTGCTATAGAAAATGTAGATATTTATCTGTCAGCAAAAAGAAACATACCAAAGCACCTGTTCGTCGACGCTTCATCCAACCAAGATTAAAACGATTTTATGAAAGATGTTCAATCAAATCTGGATCCGGGACCCCTGCAATCACAGAGGTATTTGACAGAGTTCCTCTTGTTGTCCGCTCAAGTTCATCCCGCGTTGCTATGACGGCCTCCCAGACAGGCTGCAGCGACACTGTCTGCACGCTGCCCAGCTGATGCACTTGAGATTTCTATGGCAACCAGAATGGCATCACGTGACTGTGAAGGACAATCAGAGCCAATCAATGAGACAATGTTGAGAGACTAAAATAGAATTAAAAAAAAAGAAACACATAATGGATCAAATCTTAAATTATGCTTCTTGTCACTTTTATTCCTGCTTTGCCAAAAATGTCTGTGTGTTTTAATGTTTTTATGTTTATCATCTGGTTTTGGCAAACCTGAGACGGCTGTCGTCACTATATCGGATGTACATGGGGAAGAACATGAATGCTTTTTTTTTTTTTTTTTTTTTTTTTTTTTTACGACTTTGACTGACTTACACTGCAAAGCAAAAGCTTTAAATGAAATTTAATGTGAAACTCGATTTTGAAAAATTACTTTTATGGGTCTTTAATTGATTTTTGTTTTGGTTTATTTGTTTTAAAAAAGGCTGTTTTTTTTAAAGAAACACTGGATTCAGATCTTAACACCCCATTTCGACAGAGAGGACATCATTGTGTGTTTTTCTTTTTTTTCCTCTTTTTAAAAAAATTCTTTTTTAGACCCACTGGAACCTGCTTTGTATGGTTGAGAAAGCCTTCTAAAGTATATTATGTAATTTCAGTCTTTGGAAATATAACTTAATTTCCTCATGTACAAAAAGAAAAAGTATTTATCTTAATTTTATTGCCTTTTTGTGTTCCATTAAAAAAAAAAGATTCTTACAAATACAAGAGAACAGTTGTTTTGGGGTTTTTTTGCTTTTTGTGTTGGCTGTGAGCTCTGAATGCTGCCTTGTGTGCATCAATGCCGATCATTTGTCAAATGAAAGAATACGAACCACAGAAGAAAGGAGTAGAGAGGAGGGGGTCTAGGAGGATTGGAAGGGGGGGGGGGGGTGGACACACGAGAGGAGGAAGCAATTTGAAACTGTAGCTGCGACCAATAGAAAGGGAAGAATGGGGTGGGAGAAAGGGAAACTGTATCTTGCGGTGCTCCATGAGGGGAGATGGGGAGGGATAAAGTCTCCTCGGGCTCTTCAGGTGGGTCTGGTATTCAGAATAATAAGAACGGAACAGGACCATTAAAAGAACAAAGTGATGGTATCTGCTTTCAGTCTGAACAGATTTGAAATCCTCACTTTACGCACCCACACAGTGTCAGTAGGACTATTTACCTGGAGTTCACATGGATTCCTCAGACAGGATGGGAATCCCATAGCTATTTAATGTTAAAGCTCATGACCCTACATTTAAGAGGATCAGGGCCTGCCAACAGGCGCCGCGCCCGGGCATCTAAAAGCCGTTGAGTCGATTATGATCTGCATATCAAATGTGAGGCAGTCTGCCAGACAGATAAAGCTCGGCTGAAAGGTGTCTGGAAACAAAAAGCACCGAGGTGTAACAGTTACCCGGTCAAAGTTCAGACCTCCACCTGATATTGTGGCAGGACCATAAGAGTTTAATAAACTGAAGCAACATTTGAAAAGGGGGGGGGGAAATAAGCGGGGCAAGGTTCCATCCCAACAATAACGGGCCGATAAGATCACACAGAAATTGATTCCTATAAGTTTCTGCTGACAAAGGCGGATCTACAAGCTTTTGGGTCATAGGTGTACTTGTCTTTTTACAGACTCCTTTTGCATTTTATATGTGTTTTTTTTGTTTAATTAAGACATAGTAATGCTGTTTAATGTGTATTAAAAAAATAAATTTTTTGGGAATTTGAAAACTCATTTTAAGACCAGGTGAAGAATAGATATTTTACTATGTCCGGATTTCTAAAAACCCAAAATGTGGGTGTGCTTTCTTCTTCATTTGACTGTAGGTTTCCAACAGAATTGTGTGCTGCTGTGTGTTGACGCTCACAATCAAAGTTTAAGAGCAGAGATATACGTTGCTTTACGTGAGACTTTCAGTAACACATTCACACCTTCTTATCTTGATGTAACAACATACTCTTTTTTCTTTTTATACAGCTTATCGTAAACTTCTGGTCCACATGGAGCAGTTACCTTTGGCCTCATCGCTCCACCGGATTGTCGCGTGGCACTGCTCAGAAGGAGATTGATCACGGCGTTCTCTTGAAAAACCAGTCATAAACATTATTCTAATCTGGGCTGACCTCATAATGGCAACCCTCCTACAACATCTTTTACTTTTTTTTTTTTCTCGGCTTTGTCCGCTCTACTCGTCAATGCAGGAATTCCTTACCTTTTTTTTCCTCCTGAATAACTTCACTAATGGTCCTTGAACATAGTTTAAAATCACTCTGGCACACATTCACTTAAATACAACTTCTTTGTCCACAGTATGTGTTTGCTTTTCTTTTGTCTTCCACGTAGCTTTCTCTGCAGCTTGCCTTGTTATTGCAAAGATATGAAACTATATCCCTGGCGTGTACGCACGCACACACACACACACACACACACACACACACACACACACAAACACCCCTGTTCTGCTCACTGTTGGTCTTTTACATCCTCTTCATCGGCTCCTCCATCAACCGACGCCCTCAAAACACACAGACATTAAGTGCAGTCTTTGACTCCTTATCAGTAGTTTGCGTTGGGCTTATCTGCTTGACATTGTTAAACTACTTTACCCAGAATGCCGCAGGAGATAGGGGCACAATGGTAGGTTGGGGGTGCCCTCTGGGTTAATGAGAGAGGCTTTCACGTTGCAAGAGCAAACATGCTGCAAGCTGATTTGAGTGTGTGTATGCGTGTGAAGGGTCAAGGTGTCACAGAAAGGAGCGCTGACTTTTATTGTAGTTTTTCTTTGTAATTCTTTGGATTTCTGCTGCAGGCTGGTGGACAAAGACCCAAAATCTGAAACACGTCACTCATCTAAATGAGCCCGGGCCATCTATTGTTTGTACTTGTCTTGTTCTATTACAAGGTTACGGAAGAGAAGAAGAGAAAAATGGAGTGAGAGCTAACAAGTTGCGCATGTGGTGGTAGTGCAGGGGGAGGCTTTCCAATCCCATGAAAGCCCTCCATTTAGATATAGCCTGAGCATGTCACTAAAGTGAATGAATGGCTGTCAGCTGCTGCAGGACGCTGCTCGTGTGTGCACTGGGGTGTATTCAGGTCAGAGTGAGAGTAAGGAGATCAGCGCTTCTGTCTACATCACCTCATCCATCGTTCACATGAGCCTCCGCAAACTTGCTACAGGTATCCATTTTACCGTGTGTGTGCGTGTGTATGTGTGTGTGTATTCGTTCTGTGACATTGTAGATGTCCTTATTGCCAGTCTGACCCGTTGGCGGTTATGCAACATTTTCTGTGGCAACAGATGGCAGACTTACATAAATCATGGTTACTTGGCCGTGTGGAAGTCATGCCCATGTTCTCCTACATTACTACACCAACAAAACCTCCACTGTTTCCCCCCCACTCTCAGTTTTATGATGTGTTTCACTTTCAGGCCCATTACGCAGGAAAAACAAAGGCAAGATGGGCTCTCATCTCTGTTCTCAGAGATAAGCGGCTGAGTGTAGATGAGAGGGGAATGTCTTCAGCTAAGAAAACTCAGCAGAAATTGTGCAGTTTTGTGTCAGTTCTGCAAGCGACCGAACATCCCTTCATTTTACACCCCCTTTCCAACATTACTGTTAGATGATGGTGGCAAATTCAAAGCGTTCAACTTGTATCAGAGTTTACATAACAGAGCCTTGTATGAATGACATGCGGATATCAGTTAAATGCAGTCTCACCCCATTCCATGGAGTGTTGTTTACTTCCTTAAGATACAAGAAATGTGCTGCTAACCCCGGTCTGCGGTCTCTGTCTGGTCATACAGTCGAAAAGCTAAGCAGAGAGGTGTTCGAGTGATTCCTGCAACCAGGTCTGAGGGCGAAATAATAATATCCTCATGATCATAGTCCCATCTGCCAATGATCATGATGATCACGGTGAAAGATTATTAACCTTCTTCTACTCTTTTTTTGTTCACCTCCTCTAACCCTCTTCACCCTCAACACCTCCTTTTCACCTCATTTTAGGTCTTTTTTTTCAGACAGTACCTGGATTTTGGAGAGCTTGGTCAGCTGCTCTCACAGGTTAAATCCTTTTCCGTTGGCGAGGCTGTATAACGTGACGGACGGAAAAAGCATCAAACATCCTTCCAGCAACAGAGCAAGCACAGAAAAATGTGCATAGACATCTGCATCTTTAATGGGAAACCACAGTGTGATGAGTGAGTGCTGCCTCTAGGGCGGCGCCGTTATATGCAAAGGTTCCTCTTCTCTCTGTTTTCTGAGAGAACTCTGATCACTGTCCACAGCAGGTAGGATACTCACTGCATATAAGCACTCAAGATTGACAGTTGAACAGCTCTTGCTTCACAGTTTGAAATATTTCCAAACTCATGACGTGTTCACACAACTCTTTGGGGAAACTGTATTTCAGCCTGACGGACATAAAAGATACGAACAGGATGTGGAGCACCAAGTGAACCTGATACTGATCAATCAAACAGTCTCTTCGTTTGAAGCCGAATATGATCTCAAATATCTGTATCCTTGGTACAAACAGGACGTAAAGCTATTAAGAAACGATCCAGCTACCAAAACTCCTGCCGCCCAGATCATGTTGTCAGTGCCCGGTGCCACGTTTTTGCCAAATTCGAGCCACAAGCAAATAAAAAGCAAAGCCGCATGTCAATAGAAAACAAACTGAATAAGCCAAAGCTAGTCCTAATCTGGGCCACAGATAACATTTAGTCTGGCTCAGACTCCAGACTGACACCACATCCCACACTTTTACCTGGAATTGAGCAAAAAGAGTAAAAAAGGAGCCCTTCCAACTGCTTAAACGTGAGCTGTTTTACGGCCAATGTCATCAGGATTAACTGACCTGGGTTTCAACACCAAACTGTAGAAAATACAAGAAAAAGGCTTTTGCTTTTCTTTAACGTACGCAAGACATGGCACATGGGGTTGCACGCTGCACAGAGCAGCTCCAGTGGCTATCGCTGAAGCAACTATTTGATATTTGGAATTGTTGAAGAGCTTTTTGCTGACCGGCAGTCGCCTGCCTCGGCCATCAGAATAGGTCAAGCATCCTGTAAAAGTCTTAGTGGACACAGCAACTTGAGCCACGGACACCTGATAGCAGCTGTGAGGGAATGTGTGCGTGTAATTCATTCTATGATCTTGATGCGGAGGGAAATTCACAAGTATACGTGCGTGTGTGAGAGGGAGACACTCGATGACCGTGGCTGCCAACTTTACCCCAGCGACAGCAGGGGGAAACTATATATGGTGCATATTTATATAAAACATCCCTTCAGTGCCACACACACACTGACACACACACTATCAAATACAAACAGCCCTGTATGTTCTTTCCTCTTGATGTGCTGTCAGCCGCTCTGCAGGGGTAATCAAAATACCTGCAACATTACACCTATTTGGACGCAACAGGCACAGTACATTAAAGTGAAACCTGAGCGGTGAGACGGAGTTAGAGGATTTACCGCGGAACATGCTTCCATTCCCCATTTAAATGCAAACTGACACAAAAATTGTGATGCTAATAGTGAGAAGGACAAGTTGCATTTCCTTAGTTCATCAGATTTTCTTCGAAAAGATTGCGTTCTGTAACATTTTTTTAACAGAACTTTATTAAAAAAAGTACTTTTTGTAGTCCATTTAATAGAAACTAAATTCCTAAATAAATATTTTTTACTTGCCATGCACTGTTTGTTCATTGTATTCTCCTCTTGCTGAGAAAGATTTGATGCCTCAAATGATATTTCACTGTAAACATAATTGCCAATTCAATATATATTTAAGAGTGTTTGTGCTGAAAATATTCATTGACTAACAGAAAGCGTTTTTAAGTTTTCAGGAACAGTGCTGCCTTCCATGCTGAGCAGTAGGCCATAGGCTAGCTTTTCTATCATGTCATCCCGTTCCAGTATTATGGGTAATAAAATCTGTTTATATTGTCTTAAAGTTTATCATACCAGCAAGCTTACATTCAGTTTCCACACGCAGAAATCCTGCAGTATTTTAACAATTCAAGCGTGAAGTTTGCACTAACTTTCCATCCGCCATACGCAAACGATGTGAACTGTTCACATCCCGGATATAGTTCTGACCAATCAGCGCATGGCGATTACTACACGTGAGGAGGCTGGCATGTAAACAAAGATGCATGCGCCCTGTAAGCGGCAGCGTGGATCGCATGATAAAGATAAAAATCTTGTTTGCTGCATGCACATATTAGATAATTGTATCGAAAATACCTGTGTTATAATTAGAGCAAGATGGGACACCTTCAGAAAGATCGCAAAAGAGTGGATATCGCTGAAGGGGAGAGAGTGCAATGCTGTGTGGTCGATCGTACACACGTTGGAAAAGGAGTACTGTACAATGAACTGGAAACGCTGCCCTACTATCATCCCTCCTGTTACAAACGGTTTACAGACAAACGGCAAATGTTCTACGCCAAGAAAAGACAGCAACAAACTCAACAATCAGCTAGTAGGGGTGAGTACATTCATATTATTATTGAGATCTTGTGTAGCCTTCATAAAGCCGAACATATTACTTTTAGGTCATCAATTAAATTCAATTATCAACACAAGTCATCTTAGCTACAGCAAACAGAGACAAATTACTAAATGAAATGAAATAAAGTTATACAATTAGGGATTTGATGGCCGATTTAAATATAATAATAGATTATATCAGATTAAATGAATCAATAATTCATGCATTTTTTGTGCCATCCTCATCATAATGATCATGGACCAGATTATTTTCTGATTGGCATAAAAAGGCTGTAGGCATGACAAGTATATGTTGTTAGATTTTTTAACCATTGTCAAAATCATTAGCCTAATGACACAAAATTATAAAGAGAAAAAGTGTAGCAAACACTACATAGGCCCTACAGTGAATGTTGTTGTTTTGCCATTGATCTTACTATGAAGAAGTGCATGGATCATAATAGCAAACAGTTTGTTCTTGTTCGATAATCTAGTACATCTTCGGTTAGTGAATGATTTAACCTATGAAAATGATTTCTGAAAGCTATTCATTATTCCATATTTATATCAATTTTTACCGGGTATTACTGTTTTATTTCCAGATAGTGCTGATCCTTCTCCTAAGAGACTGCGTTCCAAAGGCTCTTAAGTTGCACACACTAAGGGCTAACTATCAAGCTGCCATTCATCGTCGTGCTCTGCAGCCAGTAATATCTGCACCGTCACCAGATGGCCATGGTTGGAACATCCACGAAAAACAGCTGTCTATCAATTGGATGACCAATGATCCTGCTCCTAAAGAGGTGCTTAAACTGATTAAACTGTTGATTATTTGTAGGACCCTCCACAGATCTACCAAGTTTGAAGTGTGTGGCTGTATTTCTTTTGGAGGAAGTTAAAGATTCTATTAGAGGCCAGAAATCTAAAAATTACATGCATTTTCCAAATAAGTTTATTTCAGAACCGCTTTTTCAAACCGGCCAATATTTAAGGGACTGAATATTTGTAGGACCCTTTACAGATCTACCAAGTTTAAAGTGTGTGGCTTAATTACTTTTAGAGACAATTGAAGTTAAAGATGCTATCAGAGGCCAGAAATCTAAAAATTACATGCATTTTCCAAATAAGTTTATTTCAGAACCGCTTTTTCAAACCGGCCAATATTTAAGGGACTGAATATTTGTAAGACCCTTTACAGATCTACCAAGTTTAAAGTGTGTGGCTTCATTACTTTACGAGATAATTGGAGACAAATATGCTGTTACAGGCTCAAATGTAATTTTTTTCATGTATTACCCAGCTTCAAAAGACGATTACTCGAAAACTGCAGGATGCCCGCGTGTGGAACTTTTTTTCTAAGAAGTTTAACCATTTTACTACATAAAAACCATGATAAAAAGTATTACCCAAGATGCTGGAACGGAACTCACTTTCTGACCACTTTCTGAGAGCTAGCCTATGGCCTACAGTGATTTGATCGACTGCTACTCCCGTCCACACAGTCACTGTCAGTCCAGCACTACCTCGAATTTCAAATGATTTTGTTGAAACTGTCTCTTTAAATCAAACATCCATCCTGTCCGTTTTGGTTGAGGCAGACTTCAAGTCAGAGTAAGACAAATAAGGTAGCTTGATTTTAAAATAAAATAGTCAAGAGATGTGTCAGGAAACATCTTTCATGCGTTAGCCAATAGTTGTTTAAATCAACTTAAAACAAATGTTCAAAGAGAGGGAAAAATAATGCGTAAAAGCCGTAACTTAAAGTGGAAAACCCAGCTGACACAGGACACCTTCTTTATCAATGATTATTTTTTCGTCTGGTATTTCTGCATGCTGTCATTAGAGACTCCTGGAACCATGCACGATGTGCTCCAGCTCTTTAATACACCGGTAGCTGCCACATCCACCTCTCAGCTGATGCTGCATCAGCGGCAGGACGCAGCCGGCCACAGACCATAAGCCGCGCAGTTAAAGAATGTTGGTTAGCCACCTCACAGCTGGAAAATGACTGA
>JABUIW010043620.1:0-11881 GCA_013363375.1 Menidia beryllina
CACACACACACACACACACACACACACACACACACACACACACACACCGTGGTCTCTATAGCAACCACTGGCTGGGCATGCTGCAGACAGAGGAAGTCTGAGGCCCTGCAGCAGAACCCTGATTATACGAAAGCGTCCGCCTTGCTGCTTATTGGCAAATTAAGCCAAACGCTATCTCAGGTCCGGCCAGGGCTGACCGGGGCACGCCGTCAATAATAAGAGTCAAACCCTCCAATCCGCTAAATGATGCAGCTAAAACATAATCCAACACAGACACAAATGCTGTCTAGAAATTCTAATACCTGATTGTTTTCCGCTGAGAATGAGAGGAGGAGCCGGTCCCTCCCAAAGTGGGAGGACCTTTGTGAACCTCCATCAGCCGTGGAGGTCTAATGACATCACCCCAGGAGACGTTCCGGGTCTGAGCCGCCACACTTCTCTGGTCCGGTGGCCGACAGTGTCCAGTGACTTTTTTTCAGCATGATGTTGTCGAGTCAAATGGGATTTCCAAGTAAAGCTCCAGAAAATAAGTTGATACAATTATGCAGAGTGGCCCACAGACTGTTCTCCTGCAGGCTGCCGGGGGGGCACCGGGTTCACAGGGATCAGCAGTGATGAAATAATGATCTTCTCAGGGGGTGGGGGTCAGAGATCGGGACCCCGAGCAGCGGCTAGACAGCGGCATTGTGACGCGCAAACTCTTTTGTCAAACGGGGCAGCAGCTTCTTCAGAGATGTTTGATCGGTGGAATCTCCCACGCTCCGAGAGGAAAGGCGGAATTAAGTCGAAACTCCTCGATTCCACCGAAAAGAAGACGGCTTTTGTTTTTAATTGAGTTGCACACGCATACAAAAAAAAAAAAAAAAACCCTCATACATCAGGGTTATACCAACAAACAAAAAAAGAAAACTGCACACCATGCATTCAGAAGACTTCACAGTAAAATGATCCAGGAAAAATAAAACATAACTAAATAATCACATGATGAATCAAAATCCAACTAAAATAGAAACATTAAGAATTACAGAATCTGTCTCAACTCTTGGTAACAAAAGGTTCTTAGAGACACGGTATTATAAATAAATAAATAGAAGGTAATGACTAACCTGCATGTGACTGACTGGCTGTAAAACTGTGGTTGCTTAAGCCAGTGTGTAAATGCATGAGAAGCATTCGTTTCTATAAATCTACCACACACATCTAAACGGGAAGGGGAGAGGCATGACTCCAAACTCCTCAGCTCCCAGGCACTTCGGAAACAGAGCAACAACTAGCTGGTGTTCGGGTTCCAAACACTCATCTCTACCTATGTGGTCAAACATTACAGAAAAATAAAAATAAGACAAAACATAAAGAGAGAGAAAAAAAAAATCATTTAGCACTCTTGAATCGGTTCTTTGAGGGAAACAAATCCCTCGTATATAGCAACGTCTTTCTATTCAGGGAAGAAGGACTAAACTCAACCCTGGTACCATTAAATATCTTAAATGCAGCATTTCGACTACTTCTACGAAAAATAACACAAAAAAATAGACAACACTAATATAGATTTTTGTAAAAAGCTGAAGAAAAGGTTCTCGCTCTGGAGCTGGACGATGAGGCTGGGGCTTGTATGACAAAGTTCTGCGCCGCTCGGGTTTCCTGCCAGCGTGCGTGCAAAACGGGACGACCTCTGCACCACAATGACACGCAAAATGACTCTGAACTCTCAACTCACAGGGCTTTACTAAAGAAAAAGACGTCTGGTGGCCTGCACACCATTCCACACAGATCCTACTCTAACTGCTGAATACCAGATTTGGCGGCTGTGTGTAGAACGACACCAAGAACAAAAAAGGACTCACTAGCTGTGAGCCGAGCACGAAGCAGACGGGTTGTAACTGCAAAATAGTTGTTCTTTGTGAGGACTGTGAACATTTACGGACTTCACACATCACATGATAAAATATGGGAAGTAAAAGACAAGTGGGCCCTCATCTCCGACTGCCAGGCTGAACGGCTGGACTCTCTTCCGAGTGAACTTTGGCTGAATAATTCAGCTGAGAACATGAGTTTAATGGAACATTTGAAAAAAATTGGATAAAAAGGCATTTTTTGGGAAAACTGAAAACAAACTAAGACGTGCATTAAAAACATCTCATCTAAAATCTAATCCTAAACTCATGCACATTCACGGCCTCCTGCTGAAGCCGTGCAAACCCCCGGAGGCTGCGCGGCCTTTGAGATACAAGCCCCAGCTGGTTGTGTTCGCCGTGTTACTGACACCAGTATCCTGCTGGTCAAAGCTGCAGCGGAGTCCAACCTTAATCAGACTCGTCTTACAAAAATGAGGCATCGTCTGTTTGTTGGGGGGGGGGGGTTCTTACATGACGCGTCCTCTTTGCCGTCTACCGGCCTCCTCTCACAGAGAGCTGCGGCGCCCCGCTCGGCTCAGTTCTGCATCAGGTACTGGTGGAAGTAGATGCCGAACAGGGAGCTGATGACCTGGCAGGCCGCCACCCACCAGGTGAGAAAAGCGAAGAAGCCCCGGAGGAAGAGGGGGGTGAGCACGGAGCGCAGCGCGGCGAAGGTCTCCGACAGACGGGCCACCGTGGCCTGGATGTCCTCCTCCATGTCTTCCGCCCCCTCTTCGTCGTCGTCCACTCCCCCGGGCAGCACGGGGGCTGCCGTGGGCATCACCAGGGCCGGCGTCACCCCGGGGGTCTCCTCAGCCCCCAGCACCCAGGAGAAGTCCCCTGTAAGGGACCACGCACCACACCAACTGTCATTAGTGCCTTTTGTGGGTTTTTGGCCGTTTGATGGGGAAAAAAAACTATTAAATCAATGAAGAAGTCGGGCTTTTCGCTGGCTTCTTCTACCCTTTTTAGTCATAAAAACCCTCTCAACCACAAAAAAAAATTACTTTACTTACCCAACGCTTTAAGGGAGAGGGTGGAGAAGAGGATGAGCAGAACTGGAACCAGATACTGAAGAGTAACCACCGTCAAGTAGCAAAACACACGTGTGACCTGAAAAGCATGAAGGTTTCATCACATTTCTCCTTTTTGTAGACATGGTAAGCGTTTAAAACATTCTTAAACATGCACAGCACAGTTTCAGACTGAGGGAGGACAACAGAAACCACGGAGCGAGTGGCGATGGAGAGCCGACCTTCCTCTGGATGTCGATGGCGGCGATCCGTCCCGCCTCCTTCTTCATCTGCTCCACCCACTTCTGGGCCAGGTTGAGGTAGGCCTGCAGGTGGTAGCGGGTCAGGCCCAGCCGCAGGGCGCACAGCGCCACGATGACCCACAGGCGCACGCTGTCGAAGGCCCCGCTGGACACTCTGCAACCCGCAGGACAGGCAGCTGACCACCGCGGCCGCCACACGGAGGGCGAGGCCGGCGGCGGACGCTGGGGGGGGGGCGCACTCACAGTGTGACCGAGGTCTTCCCCATGGGCGCGTGGGCCAGGAAGTCTCTGGTGATGGGCTTCACCCACAGGACCACAACCACCACCGGGGACAGGAAGCTCATGTGCAGCAGGATCCTGCCGGGAGACACGGGACAGTCTGACCCCTGAGAAGCCGCGGATAAACGCCCGGCGGGGTTCGACCGGCCGACAGAGGCGCCCTTACTGGATGAGCGGGCGGTCCGAGTTCATCTGCACGGCGTCCAGGTGCGTCTGAGCCAGCCTGAGGCCGGGGAAGGCCAGCAGGGCCCCGATGTAGGCGCAGACGGCCGCCAGCCCCAGCTTCACCGTCAGCTTCGTCACCGGGATGCTGCCCACAAAACGGGCCAGAGGGCAGCGTTTTACACCACGTCCAGAAGTTACGGAAGCTTGGCTTGTCCTGATCCGATATTTGGATCGGATGCCGATATTTTTTTAAAAATGTGTATCGACAGGCATGAGAAAATGCCTATCCAGACTCCCGATCCAGTTTTTTTGGGAAGTCAAATCCCATACAAGCATTAGCATCTTCTAACCCACAGACCTCTGTCCTAACCATTAAGTTGTTATAAGAGTAAATCCCTGTTCAACATGAGTCTGACAACTAAGTAAGTAGATAAATAACTTTAAACTTTCATAAATGCTCTGAAGCCGGAATCGGGATCGGTCAGTATCTGTATCGGATCGGAAGTACAAATACAAAATCGGTATCGGATCTGAAGTAAAAAAGCTGGATCGGGACATCCCTAATGGAAGCGCCTGGCGCAGTGCCTGAAACCTGAGCTCGGCGCTTTGAAAGGCGGCGGCGGGCGGACACTCACGACCAGTCGGCGTAGCCCTGCTGCTTGACGAAGACTTCCAGATTGTCGAAGAGGCTGGAAAAGCCCGGCTCCAGGCCAAACTCCAGGTAGTCCTCCCTAACGACCAGCACCAGCATGGCCACGAGCAGCGACAGGAAGCCGAAGGCCAGGCACACCGAGCGCTCGCCACCCTCCTCTGAGCGGAAGTAGTGGCTCATCAGAGTGTGAAGGGCCTTTCTGAGGGGCTCAGGTTAAGGGAGAGCGACCGGAAGGAAACCGTAACAAACACCAAACCTGATTCTCTCCAAGGCATTTCGGAAAGACATTAAAATACAAACAGATGAGATGGAATGTGAGTTTATGTGAGCGTTGCTCTTAACTGAATAGTTCTGAATACAACAAATGCCTGTTTTATAAGAAATAATCTCACAGCTGAAGGATACAAACCAAAGAGAACAGTGAGGACACACCAGATGGCTCCAATATTGACCTCCTTGCTGGCGTCCACCACGCTGTAGTAGCACTCTGTGAACAGGAAGACGCCCAGAGCGTAGACTGCAAAATCCACCAGCCACTGGTACTCCAGGAAGAAACGCAGCACTGGAGGAGTAAAAAAGGGAAAAATTAGACCCCAAAGGTTCTTTTTTCTAAGCGGAAATGTGAGGAACGTTTTCGGAAAGAGGAATTTACTGAGGAAAATGAGCAACCTAGCTTATAGTCAACAGTGAAGCCAGGAAAAAGGTGAGTTGGGGAAAATGGGGTGTTTGCTTTACCCAGAGCATCCATGACGTTGACCGGCGCTTTGTCCAGGTGAAGGTTGATGTCTTTGGGCACGGTGAGAGGCTTGTTCTCCCCGTTCTGCCGCCTGTGAGCGGGCAAACACGACCAGGAAATGGGATTACACACCGACGTTTTGACGGAGGGATGGAAGTGGGACAGTGAGGCTGGCTTCACAGACAATCCTCCGAGCAGCAGAAGGCTCTTTCACCTGTCTCTCCTGGTCTGTTTGGGCATCTGTTTGCCCGCCAAGGCACACAGCTCGCCCTCCGACGGGTGCTTGAATCTCAACAGACTAAGGGGGACAAGCAGATTCATGGTCAGTCATTGAGGGGCGGCATCTCAGACGTGTCGTACATGAATGGGTCGTGACGTTACCTTCCATTGCAGAGGAGCCAGCGTGCAAAGGAGCAGTGTGGGGCCATCCTCTGCATGACGCTGGCGGCCAGCAGGCTGACCACCAGCTGGATCCCCATCAGCGCCTGTGAGGGAACACACACAAGCCTCACCTGTTTCTACCTTACAAACTATTAGGTCATCCAGAAAAGAAGAGGAGCACCCATCTACAACAACAGAGAGACTGCATGCTTAAACTAATCTGCCAAAATTAAAGAAGAGGCACGAAGGTTTTCAGAAAGTAAGGTTCTTCCAACACTGTGTGGGTCCATCACAGGCTGAGTCGAAGTTAATGCTAGTTACCCAAAAATGTGAGGCTCACGGACACAAAAGGACACACAAACTTTTTACAAGCTGAAACACGAGGGGCGTTGAAACATGCCTCCAAATGAATGAAAGTTAGCAAATGGCTAAGTGGCTAAATTTAGCCAAAACCAGACCACCTGTCAGCCAGCTGCAAGCGTTAGCCAACTAGTTAGCATTAGCCCAGTGTGTCTCAATGGCTAACTTTAACTCGTAGGGAGCCATAAAACGGGCGGTTCACACTAAGAGTCGGTTGGTGTTGTGCTTCAGGGTGTAAACACACTCACCATCGCCTCTATCCTACAAGACAGCTAAGTCCCGAAGCCCGCTGCTGCTGCAGCTTCTGCACACGCATGAAAGTCTTTGACAGCTGAACCAACTGGCATGTGAAACAGGAGAATGCCCCGGATGTACTCCTGGGGTCCACAGATGCCTTCACGGACTCCCCGAAAGCTCAGTAAATCTTACAAACTAAAAACACGGTCGCTTGTGCTGCCGCCACAATCCAGACAAAGAAACCCAAGGTTACAGATGTTTGGTATACTTTTATTTTTATTTGTTTTAATTCTTATTTTTTATTCATCATCACTATTTCCACTGAGGTCAACGCATATTCTTTAAATGTAATTTAAGTGGATGTTGTGTTAAACATTGTTTACTTTAAATGCATGACATTTAGTTTTCAATCAATTTAACAGCAGCAATGATGGCGAGTCCAGAAAGGTTTGTCATCAGCCACTCTTCTCTTTCTATGGAAGCACATCCAGGCTTTATGGATGTATCAGAGCAAGTAAAGGACCAGCATGTGCTGACCCTTCCCCAGATAAAAGACATGTTTCCTGTATGGACATGGAAATATCAATATGTATTTTATGTGATTTGTTTTTTTGTCTGTTTTTTGTTTTTTTTTTAGATGGAACAGAACGATGGATAGGTATTTTTATTTTAAAAAAATCTCTTTTCAACTTTGTGTTTTTTAAAAAGACTACCAAACACTAAAACAGATTGTAATGAGTTTCGATGTCTGTTTTGACCTTTGAGCTGTTTAAAGATGTCTCTCTTGTGGTAGCCTAAGCATAAAACAATCCGGATCACACAATCTGGACACAATTCCCATCGTAAATTGTGATGGTGGCAGAATTAAGCACATTGAATGTTTTCCCTCAGCATGGTTGGGGAAGATAGTACAAGTTCAAGGAATATTAAAGGATAAATGCAGAGTATCCATGTAAATGACCTCTCAAACAACTGAAACTCTAACAGAAGGCTACTTTTAAGAATGACAGTTACTCTTTGCATCATGCTATAGCAACCCTAGAATGATATGAGGATACACATTTAAATATGTGCTATGCGTGAGGAAAAGTGATGGGACACACATGCCTCCTGCTCAATATTTGTAAAAATGTGTCACATATAAAGTTCCTATGCTGATTAAACAGCTCGTAGTTTCAGAGACAATTAAATATTTTCTTTTAGTATAACTTTTAGGTCATTTGTATCACTGGAAGTAATCAACACACTTTCTTCGTTAACATTTCACAAAGTCTCTCATGCTTTAAAAATGGCTTTCTCTAGAAAACAAATACAAAGATGTGATAAGATGGAACACGTAGCGGTTTATGGTGCTCAATATGCTTCCACTCATTGACTCTAATTAAAATGTAAGGTTTTAACCACCGTAGATCCTCGTTCTTCTTCAGTGCCCCTGAATGCTTCTGTGTGATCCTCGTAATGATAATCTCAAGGTTTCATGTCTCCAACATCACACATCTTAACATTTCACTGGATGAAAACAAACATTATGCTAATTATGAAGCTTAAAGTCTCAGTTATGCTCCTCTTGCTCCCCGTTTCCTCATCCAAAAACAGCTCCACTGGGATGTGAAAAGAGGAAAACGTGCATATATTTTGATGGAATTGTGTCTTGGAGCACTATCATCCGCATCATCCTCCATTTTGAAAACCAAGAAATCCTGAACCCGAGGTTGTCTCCACACTTTATAGAAAAATGTTACATCTTTCTTGTGTGTGATGGAACAACTCAGATAACAGTAAACCGTGAGGTGTGTGGGGAGTGGTGAGGACTACAGGTGTGGCTGCAAAGATGCCTGCCTCATAAGCAGTTTGGTCAGTTTGTGAATGATTATTCAAACACAAACATGCATACACACACACACACACACACACACGCACACACACACACACACTGGCCTGCATGTGCATTATAATATGGGCTCATCCTCTTATCCCAAAGCTATTCCCAGCATTCAAATCAGTATTTTGCATTTGTGCCTGTGTCCTTGGGGTGGTCTTCCTAAGTCATTTTCTTCCTGCTTTCTGCTAATTGTGGGCGCCCCTCCCGCTGAAGATGTGTCTGATCCTTTGCTTTGTGCATTTGCGCGTGAGTGTGACGTTTCAATGAGAGCTGCAGATCTGATCGAATGGAGCTCTGAGCAGTGGAGCAGCAGCATCTGTGGACATAAATCACAGGAATTCTGCTGCTTAGCCCGGGATGGAACACCGGGTGGTGCATCTTCATGAATCGCTGATGTGATTGATGCTTATTTCCTGAATCTATCAGTTTGAGAGATTCTGGGAAACATGTAGGGATCACCTTTGCATCAAAATCTCACCTTTTCAATACAACTTTAAAAAAAAACTGATGCAAACATGTCTGTTTATGGGTGTTACCAGCCAAAGCATTTGTCATAATCTTGTAAAAAATAAAAAATGTATGCAGGTCACACACAAAAAAGGCATAAACTGACACTCTAAACTGTCCTGTGCTTTCTCCCAACATCTCCAACATTAAAATGTCAGTCACAGTGGGAGAAGAAACGTCTCTCTCTCTCCCTCTCTCTCTGTGTGTGAGAAAACACCTCCATCATTATCATCTTTGACACAAATGCTAATCCCTCTGCCATGTCCGCCATCTGTGGCTGGAGAGCCAGGCCAGAAATTACTGAGGAAAATGGACACAAATAAAATGCAAATCCGCACGGGCTACAAGTGGCTCCCCTCCTTCTGCTCGGCTCGGGGGGCCTCTCGGTTCCCACACCATTTCCCCGTGTTTCCCTCAGGATACTGTCGGCTACTTCTGAGCCCGCAGCAGGGACGCAGCCCTCCCATTGGCTCTTCTTTGTTAGGCCCCTTGCATGGCATTCACCGCCTAATTTGAATATATGCAAATGTTGCAATGGTTAGCCATCAAAGCCCCCCCCCCCCAAACGCACACACTAAAAGCACTGCAGTGGTTATTTTCCCCTTGCTCGTCTACCTTAATTTTACCCGCTTTTTTCCCCCTTTTTTTCTTTTTGTCTCTCCCCTAACTGCTGCCCCCTCGGCCGTGCAGGGGAGAGCTGTGGGAACCAGCTATGAATGACCAGATCTGCTTTGTCACAGGGATTTATTTTAAAGAGGAGCGAGACTCATGACTGTTAATCAACAGGCTCATGAAACAACATGGGAAAGAGGGAAGAGCCACTACATCACATCTTCTGTCTGCCCTGTCCACACACCAAGGCCCCATCCCAGACCCCCCCCCCCCCCCCCGGCCCTCCACTTCCATTTAGGCTACAGGATGCTTTCATGCAACATGCTGGCTCTGTGTGCTGAAGGTTATGTCTTGGTTTCTTAAAGAAAAGGGAGATGCATGCACAACCTGTAAGAAATAAAAAAAGATAGGTGCCAGCCCTGGTAATATTTATTGATTTGCTTTTTATTTCCAGCTCAAGCAAAACCACAGAAAGACAAATTTGACTGATTATATGCAGAATTGGTTTCTTTATAGGATGCTTCCAGTATAAAAAAAAAAGAGGAAGCCGTTCCACTATTATAACCCTATTTCTAATAAGCTCATGATTACTCTTTTTTTTATTATCTCAGCCTTCTTAGCTAATTATAGCTATGTTTTTTGCTAAGGAGGCTCATCCAACACTCCTAAAGAGAAGAAGGTCCAGCAAACCATTTCTTCTTCTTTGGTTAACTCACACAGCCTCATTACTGTATTTTGCTAAAGACTAAAAACGAGGCCTTTAAGGTGCACATCCAGTGGCTTTGTCAGCTCAGTCAAAGACTGCTGACAAGTCTTAAGCTATTTTTTGGGATTTTTCTGACACGATCTGGACATCTGTGTTTGCAAGCTGTGTCTTTGATCACGTAAATGTGATCCTGGGTCAGTTTCTGACGCTGTCAGGGCGACTGTTGGCAGAAATCAGAGGTTAAACACGCCCAAGGCCTAACGTTTTATAGGATCGAAATGTCCGTTCATTACTGTTTATATAAATGTAACATAATAGTGTATCGTTACAGACCCACTTTATCGACTCGGTTTTCTTTATTTCATTTTCTTTTTTTCCAACTCAGAAATATATTTTCCATGCATTCGTATATTATTTTTGTATTTTTGCATAATCTTATTTCCCCCGTTGAATAGAGAACGTTACTCCGGACTGTGGTTTGATGTTTAAGTTCAGCTAACCAGCGCAATTCGTCTTTCTGAAATGAAACAGCCCCACTCACGAATCTGACCCACTGACACGCTGGAGCTGAGGATCTTTTAACGAATTCCACGAGATTCACTTGTTCTGAATGCTCGAAGGGTCCGCCTCTTCCCCTCCATTAATTTTGAGAGTGCATTCCCATATTTTGAATCACAATCGTGGGCGCTGCGCTTGAACTTGACCGACGGAGTTGGCTGGGAAAGGAGGCGAGACTTTGGCCCTTTGCTCCCCTCCTTTATGGAGAGGAGGCTGCAGGACCGATGTCATCGCTCATTTGCATGAACTTCAGCCTGTTCCCAATTAAACCAGGAAAGCCGGAGAGTCCATCACTCTGTTGTCACATGCGGGGACTGGACCAGCATCTCCCACGAGCTGCAGCCCCTCACGTGAGTTTGGGAGTTTTATGGTTAGAGGGTTTTTAAAATATCACTGTAGAAGACGAAATTATTTCAGTTTTTAGAACTTATTTGATCCTTCAAAAACTTGAGATCAGATGTATTTGTCTGTCATTTTCTCTTTTGTTGGATGTGAGAATGTGGGACTGGTTTCACTCTTGGACATTTTTTTCACACATTATCTGGTTTCTAATTGTTTTGAGGGACGTGTTAATCATTCCAAGTGCATATGTTTATGTTAATTCGACCAAATGCAGTTATGTTGAAATACCTTAAGCTTGTACCTCTTTGGAGAGTTTTCCTTGTCATTATACCAACCTGAACCAGACTTCAAGCTGAGCAGTTTTTCTGTCCTCACCTGTGTGGGTTTAACTGAGGCGAGATTTGGAAAAGGTTATGAGCTCAAAAAAGAAGCAAACGAATCTAAACAAAAATAGAATTTATCCATATAACCAGGATTTGTTTGTGGTGGAGAAAAATAACCAAGAAAGTCAGCAATGTTTCCTTTTAGTTCCAAAAATTGGTGGATCTAAATAAAACATTCTGATTTTGTCAAAACAAGTCCATGTCCATGATACCAAGCTGAAAATCTGACGTTATTTTACCAACTCACCCTCTCACAGTACCTGCTCTGGTGATTTGTCCCAGTATTGAGACTGATAACAGGCTCCCACTCCGCAGTATTTAGGCGCTAATTTGACCGCGTGACAAATATTGGCACCCTGTTGGTCTTCATCTCTGACCTTTGACACCTTTATGCCCCTGAGTCGGGTCAGACCTCTTTGAAGAGCGGCCATTACAATTCCCAGAAGTGGCCACTTGAATTGGTCAGTTATTAGCAGTTGAACCCAACGGGGCTCATTGTGGTCACGCATGATGACGGCCATTCAAAGTGGACAGAAACACACCACTTCTGAGAGGAAGATGAGAACAGTTTGTATCAGGGAAGGTTGCTTTAAAGTTATTTGTACAGACATTTGTTCGAAAGCTGATAAAAATATGGGATTGTTTTTTGAGATTATGAACAAAACTATACATTTTCTCCTTAAACGATATCAACTGCATGTTAAAGAATCACCATTCTTTTCAAGAAAAATGGGAGAAAAGCACTCTTGAAATAAATACCGTGATAAAAAAAATTAGAGTCTCTAAGTTTTTCTACCAAACCTTATTGTTAAGAGTCATTAAGATAAAGAACTCATTTACAAACCAGGCAACATATTCCATTGTCTTGTAAATTGTTTGTTTAATAAACCCAAAATATCAAACAGCAGAA
>JABUIW010043626.1:0-13189 GCA_013363375.1 Menidia beryllina
CCCCCCCCCCAACCCCCCCGACGACATCCTAACCTGACACACACATCAGTTCCAGCTAAATCCTCCTCATGGAGACACACAGGCTGTTTTTCTCCACCAGGAGTCACGATTCCTAACAGAGTGAGTGGTTTTCTGCCCCCTGTGCTCCCGTTCTGTGATCAACTTTTTTTTAAAATCAGTTATTTGTTATTTATTTCTTATATTGTGTGTAAATTGTGGGCATATGCACTTATTGATGGCACTTTTTTACATTTTGTTGTTTCTTGTGACAATGACAATAAAGATTCCTTCATTCATTCATTCATTCATTCATTCATTCATTCATTCATTCATTCATTCATTCATTCATTCATTCAACTCCCGCTCGTTTAGGGTTAAATTCTAGGGCAGAGACAGAAAAAGACGGTGGAAATACGTGTTTGCTCTCTGTCTGAAGCGTTCTGTCACACAGCATCAGTCCCCAAAAGAGTCGGCTTTAAAGCTTTTAAAATCTTTTTCTGGTTGTTTTACGTCCCTATTCTCCTCGTTACAGCGGAGTGGCCCCCGGGGGCGGTGATGTCATCAGGATGCGACGCAAACCCGGCCCAGAGACCAGGACGTGGAGGGGGGGGGGGGGGGCTGAATACGTCCGTTTACCCGCCAACGACCACAGAAATGGCTGCCACTCGCGGCCAGGACTCAGCTGGTGACATAACCGCCGGCCAATCAGAAGCTGAGTCAGTAAAGTGAAGTCCAGTTCAAGCCCACTGGATGGTAAACCCTAACCCTAAACCTAACCCTAAACCTAAGCCTAACCCATCACAACCAGAACCAGAACCAGACCCAGAACCAGAACCAGAACCGTCCATCTGGACCGCCTGAGAGGACAAGAAAGAGGGTCCAACCAGGACCAGGACCAGGACCAGGACCAGGAACAGGACCAGGACCAGTACCAGGAACCAGAAAAACCTGCTGAGAGGGAGGCAGGAGAGGTGCATCATGGGAGCCAAATCTCACACTTCACATACTTAAATGTGACGTCTGTCTTTTAAATTGAACTCATTTAAAGCTCATTTAGAACTTTTGTCCAATCAGAAATCGGAGCAGATAATAAGTGGAGAAAGTGTGGAGCCCCAGCCTCCACCTGACAGCCCCACACACTCACTCTTCTTATCGCCTGTTTTCCTGCATGAGGGGGGCTGTTATCTGAATAAAGAGACGCTGGTTCCCCGTCTGACCGAGGCCAGAAACTCTCCTAAATGAGAGCAAACCCGACAGCAACAGGTCAGAGAATCCGTTCGGGGTTATCGACGGCGTTCGGCTTAAAGCAGCTTCACATTTTTACTCTCGTTTCACTTCACAGGCGCCCACAGTTCCAACAGGTCCGGGCTTTTACAGCGTCCTGGCCTCCGTTATCTGAACGAAAACACAGATTAAATCCCCAGTGGAACTGGAAACACTCCGGGTGACCTTTGACCTCCGGCGGGGCCCGGAGTGTGTTTGGTCGACCCAAACCTGAGCTGGGGAGGAGGTCAGCCAATCAGGTGAGGTTATCTCCAACACAAACAAGGGCCAGCGTGTGTGTGTGTGTGTGTGTGTGTGAGGTTTCTGTGGACACACACGTCTGTCTCCGATTAATCCGCCACCTGTTTGTGAGTCTGTGTGTGTTCCTGGGAGCTGCTCCCTCACACATTCTCCACAAAGATCCAAACTAAATCTGTTTTATTTTATCCTGCAACACAACTCAGGGACTCACAATGAGACAGATGAGACCAACAAAGCTCAGATTTGTGTGTTTTCTGGCCATTTTCTTTGGTTTTAAAGGGTAAAGACCACGGTGGCCCAGAAGAGACAGTAAATATAAAAGCAAAAAAAGGAAGTGGAGCTTCAAAGTTTGTTTAAACCTGAAGACACACCTGAGACTTTGGGTTGATTGTTGGATTTATTTCTCTGATTTGGAAGATTCAGACCACTTTTTTAAATCTTAGTTTGGTGTAAAATCTGTGTAACGCTTATGAGCTAATTCATTAGATTTTATTCCATTTTTCATCCACAAATAAATAATCTGAATTGTACTGACTTTTAAAATTAGGTGAAAAAGTCACTTTCATTTCTTAATAATTTAATTAAGTTATTTTCAAATGGAACTTCTTTTTTTGTTTGCTAATTTCTGTCCTTTTATATATGCTTTAGTAACGAAACATCTCAGTTTAATCCTTCAGTGTTTTAAAAAATCATTTTTTGAGCTCCACCCAATGCAATTTTTTTGTTTTATTAACATATTTATATATATATATATATATTTATAATCCAAAACATAAAACACAGGACACATGTCTCTCTTCAGGCCTAAAATGGACCACAACCTACATGATTTTGGAGTGTTGTTTACCCTTCTGGGCCACCGTAGAGGACTGATTTTCCGAATATATCAAGCTGGTTACATCAAGTTGTGAGCTTTTAATTAGAATAAACCAACACAAAGTTTCAGGTTGAGCTAAAAGAGTCTGAACACAGAGCAAAAATGTAAATAAATGTGATTTTTATTTAAATGGAGCAAAATCCTCTTAACTGAACCGTTAGCTCCTCGGCCATGCATCTTTTTCCCGTCTTCCTCTGGCAGCTGACAGACGGGGAGATGTTTTAAGGACTCAAACTGCGCCCCCCCCCCCCCCCCACCGGGGAGGAAAATGATACGCTTGAACTTTGCTCAGCCCTGAGAGCCGTTCCCCGATCTCTGATTGGTGGAAAGCTTTTCATTCCCAGTCAGAGGATCCACATTTTACAGCAGCTCTGGGTTGAATTACAATAAGGGTGTATTTCTGCTGGATATTGAATTATAAAGCAAATACAGTCTATATTAGATTTTTTTTAAATGCCATCAGATTCAGACCATACACGACAGATTATTGCTGTGGAGCCTCAGACTTGTTCTAATTCTAAAAAAACAGGTATTTAGGCAGCGTTTGAACCCCTGCTGTGGCCACGAAAGCCACTGTTTGCTCTCTTTTTGGCATTTAGCCGTAACAGGAAGTTTAAAAGACAGACGCTGCACAATAAAAAAGGGGCATCTCCTCCACGTTTAAGCATTAATCTGTAGAAATAAGATGAATACGCATCAAATATTAAAGAAAGGTGTTCCTTAACCCAGAAAAAATGGTTTATAATTAATGAGATTCAACCATGATTGATAGAAAGTAATAAAAATGTGTGTTTGGTGTCATGACTCATCAATTATGAAGCAATTACACTTTGATTAAAAATGCGATCAAATTCAGACCATACATGACAGATAATTGCTGTGGAGCCTCGGATTGGTCATAAATGTAAAAAAACAGGTATCTGGGCAACATTTTAACCTTTATTAACCTTGTTTTCTGTCTTTTTTTGATAGGAAATATTAAAATTGTGCATTTGTTGTTATGAGTCATCAAAGAATGAGCCGTAGGAAAGAAAGACATTTTATTCTGCCGTTCGATCCCAAGAAAAAGTGCATCGTGGTGTTTGCAGATCGACAATGAAGATCAAAGCCGGGATCTCTTCCCATGTGATTCGACCCTCTGGGTTCCTCTGACTAATAAACAAACCTGCATCTCCAGAGGAATGACAGAAATGATCGTCTGCCATCATTTGCTGGAAATGTTTTGACCTCCGCGGCCTCGTGGTTGAAGAAGAAACTCTGTAATTATATTTGGGGAAAGGCTGGAATGCGGGTTTTCTCACTTTGAGGGCAGACTTCTAGCTTTTCCGCCTTCGCCTCACGGCCTGTTTACTCTTCAGGGATTGTTTTTCTGTTTTTCCTCCTGAAAAAGACAACAAAAAAGACGACCGCGTTCGCTTCCGAAGGACAAAGAGTTCAAAGAGGAGAAAGAAAGGCGCTCACAGAGAGTTCAACTGTGCTAAAATATGGTTTTTGCTAAAGCCCATCTGGTGCTGAGAGGGCTTATCGTCCGATCGGTGTTTGTGTTCGCTGTCAGAGCAGCAGACCACACGTCATGCAGCGGGAGTTCAGGTGGAAGTCTTCGGGCTTTCGTCCCACTGGGACATAACACATTTTCCCAGTGATTTAAGGTCCAGGCTGCTGCCTGGGATGAGCCTGTGCAGACCCTTCTGGGGCGGGGGGGCTGATGGAGAGGCAGGGTCAGGTTTCTGTGAATGCTCTCCACACTCTCCTCGGGGCAGGAGGGACCTCATTTGCATGTGACCCGCCCCCCCCGCCTGCGGATTGGCCGGAGCTCTGCCGGCATGCGGACACCCACATCCAAACTTTCCCAGTCGGAGCCAAACTCTTTAAGTGGAAGGGGATGAAGTGAGAGGCAGGACGCCAGCGGCTGAGCAGGGCGAGACAGGCTGAGGCTGGAGGTTCAAGGGAAAGAAGGGATGACGTTTTGATTCAAGGCCTCTGGGATTCCACCTTTGTTCGGTTTATTTTGGGGTATTCATTTTGCAATTGGCTTGAACTGACCGGAAATACAAAGTCGTGTCCTCCTTTTTTTTTCTGTTCGCTGCCAAAAACAAAAAAAAAAAAATGGCGGTTTAGCCCGAAAAATGGGGTTGTTGTTTGACGCCGTGATGCTGCTGGTTCTGCTTCTGGCTGTGGGTCTTGGCTCGGGGGCTCTGGCCTCTGAGTCCCCACCGGTAACCGTCCAGTACCAGGTCTGGGAGGAGCAGCCGGCGGGAACCCGGGTCGGCCGACTGCTGGACGACCTCCGACAGAGGGACGAGGGCGGCCCTCTGGAGGACTTCCAGGTTGTGGAGCAGGGGATGGCCCTTCCTTTCTCTGTCAGCGCCCGGGACGGGGTGGTGTCCACCCAGGGCCGGCTGGACAGGGAGGAGCTGTGCCCCGGCTCGGACCTCTGCCAGGTGGCCTTCAGCGTGCTCTACAGGAAGAGCGGCGCCGTGAACTGCATGCGGGTCCGAGTGGAGGTGATGGACCTGAACGACCACAGTCCCAGCTTCCCCAGCGCGCGGCAGGAAGTGGAGATCTCAGAGACCGCCAGCCTCCAGATGCGGATCCCTTTGGACCGAGCGGTGGATCCGGACGCGGGGCCCAACGGCCTCCAGACCTACTCGCTGTCCATCAACCCGCACTTTGCTCTGGATGTGGTGGCCGCCCCGGGGGGGGCAAAGCAGGCCGAGCTGGTGGTCATCAAAGGCCTGGACAGGGAGATCCAGGACTCCTTTGAGCTTAAACTGGTGGCGTGGGATAAAGGAGACCCGCCACAGTCTGGGACCACATTAGTCCACATTAAAGTCCAGGATTCAAACGACAACAGCCCCCGGTTCGAGGACAGCAGTCCTACAGTGACTCTGCCCGAGGACACAGCTCGGGGGACAACAGTCATCAGGCTCAAGGCCACCGACCCCGACCAGGGCGCCAACGGGGAGGTGGAGTACTCATTCAGCAAGCACACGCGCCCCGAGGTTCGGAAGCTCTTCCGAGTGGATCCGCAAAGCGGGGACGTGACCGTGAGGGCCCCTCTGGACTATGAAGTCCACTCCTCTTATGAGGTTATCGTCCAGGCCGTCGATCGGGGTCCCAACGCCATCGCCTCGCACTGCAAACTGCACGTCCGGCTCACAGACGTGAACGACAACGCGCCCAGGATCCGCACCACCTGGACGTCCCCGGCCGCCGCCGGCGTGCTGGAGATGGCGCCGATTGACACTTTCCTGGCTCTGGTGACGGTTTACGACGCAGATTCGGGGAAAAATGGGGAAGTGATGGCTCTGATTCGCGAAGAGTCTCTGCCTTTCAGCCTCAAACACATGTATGGAGACAATTATAAGATTGTAACCAGCGGCAGCTTGGATAGAGAGAAGGTTTCGCATTATAACATCACGCTCGTCGCTAGGGATATGGGAACCCCCTCGCTGACTTCCACCGAACGCCTGACTGTTTCTGTTCTGGATGTGAACGACAACACCCCCGTTTTCTCTGCATCCGTCTTCACGGCTTCCATCGAGGAGAACAACTTTGTGGGCCAAGAGGTTCTCCAAGTCGAGGCCCACGACGACGACCTGGACCTGAACGGGAGAGTCTCCTACGTCATTGTTGGCCCCAACGACCCTAAAACCCAAACACAGCTCTTTACTGTCCACCCGAGAACCGGCGTCGTAAGCGTCCAGCGACAACTCGACTTTGAGGAGACACAGATGTACACTTTCACTGTCGAGGCCGTAGACCATGGACATCCCAGACTGACCGGCACAGCCACCATAAAGGTCAAGATTGAGGATACAAACGACAATCCTCCAGTGATTACAGAGCCAAAGCCAAGAAAGGGTGTGGCTCATGTTAGCGTACCGGTCAACGCATACAAGGGGGAGATCGTGACAGAGCTGGGCAAGGAGGAAGAGGATGAGTCCTCCGTTTTGCCCTTTGATCGGTCGGGCACAGTCGTCGGTTTCCTGGCGTCCACGATAAAAGCCGAGGACAAGGACTCAGGACTCAACGGTGAGCTTGAGTACCGGATTTCAGGTGAAACCCCTTTCGACCTCTTCTGGTTGGATGAGGCTACCGGGCAGCTGTTTGTTAACACCAGTAATGCCACTGAGCTCATAGGGAGAAGCTTTCAGATGGAACTCGTTGTGTCCGACAAGGGAACTCCCAGTTTGGATTCCAAGGTGACTCTGGAGGTAGCTTTCATCAACCTGCAGGACCATCTGAAGAACTCCTCTCCCGGAGCCCGAGGGCAGCTCAGTTTCACCATGATGATCGTGATCTGCTTGGGCGCAACCTGCCTGCTGCTCCTATTGGCCATCGCCTTGGTGACGACCTTCTGCCGGCCCGAGAAACGGGACAGCAGGGCCTACAACTGCAGGCAGGCCGAGTCCAGCTACACCCGCCACCCCCGGCGGCCACAGAGGAACATCAGGAAGTCCGACATCCAGCTCGTCCCCGTCATCCGAGGGAGAAAGGAAGAGCCGGCCCAGGACGACAGCGAGGTCCAGCCACTGACTCCACCTCAGGTTTTGGAGGACCAGCAAACCGAGAGAGAGTACAACTTCATACCATCTGTTATGAGCACAGGCCTCTGCTCCGGCGGCTACCTGGAGGGAGAGGCCTCCCAGCCTGTCGGCCATCACTGCAAAACCCTCCGGAAGCCGGGAAACATTGAAATCGATGGGACCTTACCTCTGACGCCAGCCGCGTCGTACCAGACCCTTCGCAAATCCAGAAACCCTTCCTCCTCCTCGTCGGTGTCCCATTCGAGCACCTTGAGGCGTCACAAGCTTCAGGGTCAGGGAGAGGACAGGGGGCCACCTCGTTCGGCGTCTCAGGCGACTCTCAGGAGGCCAAAGACGTCGGAGGGCCGGGCAGCGCACGACGCCGAACACCAGCAGCTGCTTCGGAGCCTGGTGCGTCTCTCCATGGCGGCTTTTGGAGACTCCATCGAGCTTTCCTCGGCCTCACCAGAGGTGCAGGTGAGTTCTGATCCCTGAGCTCCCTCCAACATTCTCCAGACTTCACATGTCCCATTAGGCATTTGGGTATTTATGCATACATATCTCTCCCTATTTTGATAGATTCTTAGCAAATACAAGGATCGTGGGGAGGTACTGTAAATTGCACATGTCCCATTAGTGGTTTGGGTATTTTTGCATACATATTTCTGTCCATTTTGACCTATTCGTAGCAAATACAAGGATCTTGGGGGCTAATTTAAATTGCATTTAATTTTATTTTTGCATACATGTCTCTCTCCATTTTGATCGATTCGTAGCAAATACAAGGATCTTGGGGTGGTATTTTAACGTCTATGTTTCAATAACAATGACTAAAAGAATAAATCATGACCCCTGGTGATGAAGCCACATCTCAGAAATTGAAATGCAACAAACTTTTAATGTTTTGTAACAAACTTTTGATGCAACATGCATTAAAACTCCTTAAGACCTAAATTAATCAAGTTTATATGTTGCGTTCATGGCGGAACATACCAACATTACTGCAGGCTGGGCTGACAAATGTTCCCATTTGCATGACATTAACGACTTCACTAATCTGCATGATGGTTTTTTAATGCACTCTTATTTACATTCTCCTCTATAGCTTAAACATTAAGGCTAATTCGCTGCTGCTGGCTCTCATTTAAATGCCATTTACTCAGATCTGAAATGTGTGATCACATTTATTTCAACATGTGCTTACAGTTAGCGTCGGTGTAATTAAGTGTCCTCCCCGCAGGCTTTGAGATGAATCTGAAGTGAAGTCCATTAGAGAGTAGAGATGAAGGTTCCCTCTCCTCCTCCTCCTCACCAACACACACACACACACACATACACACACACAGAGCGGCTTCACTTACAGACTCCCAGCAGCCTTTTCTGCTTTTTTTGCCTTCTGCATGATGACTTACTCAGACAGCCTGAAGGCTGGAGCTGCGTGGAGGTATGTCAGTGTTCCTGTTTGTGTGTGTGTGTATGTGTGTGTGTGTGAAGTCGGTCTAACTTGCTGATAGATCAGTATGAAGCTGAAAAACAGCGAGGTGATTCAGGTGCTCGTGTGTCACAGGGAAAAATCCCCCCCAGAGAAACTCTGACAGTCTTTTTTTTAATCTTAACTCAATATCACATATCAGATTCATTTAGAAACCAGGAGTGGAGGAGAAAGGAGGAGGTGAGCTGCTCTTATTCATGTCGGATGGGATGTCTGAGGAGGAGGAGGAGGAGGAGGAGGAGGAGGAGGGTGAGGGTGAGGCTGAGTGGGGTTCAGAGCAGCCAAAGTAAGCTGTGATGTGTTTGGAGTGTAAGCTAACACCGCCCTGACGCTCGGCTCTGTCACTGATAAATGGCCCCGAAAATCACTTTTACTGAGCCGAGCCGCGGCAGGAGGGAGGAAAAACAAATGAGGCAGAAAAAAACAGCAGCTCACAGAGCAGAGCGGGACACCGAAGCCGTCCGTCAGCTGCAGAAACCGAATCCAGGCAGATTTAACCACGATGAAACAGGCTAAAAATAACTGGGACCTTCACAACACTAACAAATCCCTTTTGCTAAACAAAGCTGGTGTTGGTTCAAACGCTGCGAAACACAGAAACCTGAACTAACAGTCGAGTTTATTATTACCATGAGCTGCTTATTTATGTGGATTTTCCCCCTGTTTCAAGAAAAGTCCCTAAAATATTGAAGTGTATGTTGAAAACTGCAGTGGCCTATCAGCTGTTTTAGGATATTAATGGGCCTTTCTTTTAATAATTCAATATTAAATTAAGTGCACGTTCTGGATGTTTCTTCCCTCCTCCAGTAGAAGTCACTGAAGAAAGGACTGTAAAAGATGCAGATTTCTTTTAAAATGAGATATTTTCCAAGATGTTAGATATAAATAAAGCTATAAGCTAGCCTAGCCATTTAGCTTTTAGCACACCTCTGAGCTAACCCCCTTTTCTGTTATATTTCTGTTACTGTGCACCGTCAACACGGTAAAATTGATTGATCAGAGATACTGAAGCATCAAAATTTCCAGGTTTTATTTTCCGAAAAAGATTTTTTTTATTGATATTTATCATAGGTCTGACTAGCTTGAGTGTAGTGATTAGCCTTAGCTTGTTTTAGCTAAAATATATTGATTTTGCTGTCTAATATATCTGAAGCAATATCATTTTAGCAGCTACAGACATATCCAAAGAAGGACAGAAAAGGATTTTTTTTCACTTTTTATAGTTATAATAGACAAATAAACTTAATTAACTTAGCAAAGAAATTAAGAAAATAAAGCGCCTAATCTGAATGCGACTGGTCAAATTCGAAGAGCTTGTTCTGATCCTTATTTGGATGTCTTAAGTTAAAGTAAAGACCACAAAACTAAGAGACTAGAGACAGAAACATTTCTGTGGAGGACACACTGTAGAAAAGCCTTAACTTACAGAAATATCAACTCAGACAGGGAATTATTAAAGTGTTACATATTGTGGTCTGATTACAACCGCAGTTGTGTTTAAAATAAATAGAAATTCAATGCAATAAAGTGTAAGAAGGCTCCAAATTGCCTCGGTATGCCATTGATGGCTGTTTAAGGACAACTTAAAGGGAATAGACAGAGTTTGGCGCAGAGTTTTATGTGCTTTCGCAGCCCGTCGAGCTCCCCTCGCCACACATGTTCCTCGTTTTGAGAGGTTTTTGTGACGAATTCATCTGGAAGCTGAAGAAATGCAGCTCTGATGAAACGCAGGCCGCCGTGGTCCGGGGCCAAAGTCGCAGCCCCTCACGTGAATCCCATTAAGCAGAGGAAGAGGCCTCGCTGGTTTGTGCCCAGACTGGCCCCCCCCACCCACACACACACACACACACACTCCCAGTCGGCCCAGTTGGCACTCATCGAGCTTCAGATGTTTCTCTCCTCCCTCGAGGTCACAGAGGAAGAGGCCTGCTGGACGGCCGGAGGGAGGGGGCTTTACCTCACCTCAACACACACACAGACACACACACACGCACAGAAACACACACAGACACACACATCCATATTTCGTCCATCCTGGAAGGAAGCCGCCCGGAGAAAGAAGAATAGGCTTTTACGCAGGGGCCGTTTCCTGAGGCCGCAGAGGCGTGCACGTGCAGAAAAAACACACAGCAGAAAAAGACATAAATTAGCCTGCGCACACACACACACACACACACAAACGTTCACCTCTGCTAATGCGTGCATCCGCTGTGCGAGCAGAGCCGTGGGCAGGAGGCGGACGCACCGGTCGGGTTCTCACACTGGAACGCCAACGCCAAAAACCCCACAGGAGCAGAAACCAAACACACAAAAACACACACCCGCACAGAGAAAACTCACTTTTCCACCTGAGTGTTTCTACGGTCCTGACAGACTAAACAGAGGAGTCTGAACCAGATAGCTGCTAACATTTGGCCCCCTTCTGAAACAATGCACCGTGAAAACAGCAGAACTTCTGTTTCCGATCGCCTAAACATACGAATTTTACAACACCCAAAGGGAAATACGATCAAATATTCAACTCGACACTCGATGTAAATTTCCAACATGATGTTGCAGTCTGGTCTATAAAACACAAGCAGAAGGCTTGGCGTCACATCGCTCTGAACTAAAAGCTTCATTGGATATCTTTATGGTTGGTTGCGTGTGTCTGAGCTTCATCCCTGCTCTCCCTTCTGCTCCCCCCCCCCCACAGCAGATCTCCCAGCTCCTCTCCCTCCTCCATCAGGGGCAGCTGCAGCCCAGGCCCAACTTCCGGGGAAACAAGTACTCCCATCGCACCGGCAGGTAAAGCTGAGCGCCACAAAACGCCACAAAACGCCACCAACAGGCCTCTGGCCGCCTCCTCAGACCCGACTCCTACAGAAAAGTCTCAGCCAGAAGTGTCCAGCCCTCTAATTTGGACCTTTTTCCAGCTAAAACTGACCGTCACATATCGAGTTTATTTTCTGAAACTTGGATTTAAAGTGGATTTATTATTCAGTAGCAATAAGTGTGCAGACATTTGGAGCTGAAAAACCCTCGTTATGGTGCTTATTGAGCAGCTCTTAGTTTCTCATCGTGTGTTCACTACTTGTTGGTTCTTTAAATCGTGAAGAGGCCTCCTTGTTTGGGTCCACCGGTCTGGGTCACCAGCTATTTGGGCCTCTGGTGTGTTAGATTTGGGGTTATTTCCACAGCATCTGCTTTGGATGTGAAGGGTGTTGGGCAAAAAGGAAGAAATGAAACACATTTCCAGTTTATTATAGTACCAAAATGTTTTTTTTGCTCTTATTTCTCATGTCTTGATGAGTTATTGACCTGGTTAACCTGGTTCAGCAGAAACCAAATTCCTACAACAAGACAGCGATGGCGGTTTGTTTTTTACACCACTGCTTCTCTGCGGGGTGGAGCTGCTGGACGGTGTGTGGCGGGGAGGCGGTGGACAGGAACAGAGGGTTTGTTTATGTGGACAGATGTGGTCTTTAATTACCTTCTAAGAATCTGGGACTTCATTTGTCCTGGAAAATGCTCACTTTGAGTTCTTCTCTGGTCTCTTTGGGATTTCCGATGTCTTATCTAACAACATAAAACCAGAGTTTTTTTAAACAGGTTGCTAGCCGCGGTATAAAAAAAGGCGGGGAAAAGTACATTTTCCTTCATATCTCATTATTAAAACCCTTAGTATTTGTTCAGGGGGCTCTCCAAATTCTCCTGATTTCATCTTCAGAAGATGAAATCACAAAGTATTTGTGGCTTCACCAAAATGTGGTCAGGTCAGAGCAGTTTTTGGCTCCTCGGCTGAGCTTTTTATCACCTGAGCTCCTTCAGCCGGGTGTTTTTATTCCGCCCACACCTGGGGACAGAACTTATTCTAACCTCCGTCCGTATTCCAGAGGTGTATTTGAGGCTGACTCTGGCTTATAATAACCCGGCAGAGGGTCAACCTCACACTCCTTAGGGGGCTAATGTGAAGCTTCAGTCCACGTGCAGCCTTTTTGTGTGTGTCTACGTTTGGAAAAGCAGGAAAACCGAGAAGGAAATGTAACAGAGTTTAATTAAATACATGCTCCATTTTGTCCCTCCGAAGATCAGAAGTACAGAAACTTCAGGTTAAAAAGACTGAATGAATAAAACATGAGACGGAAACGATAGAAAAAAACCTTTAGAGATATGAGGGAAACTGGGGGTTGTGGGTTGATGTGAGAGATGAAGAGATATCTGAGGAAAACTGACACAGAACCAGGCCAAAAAAACCGGAGTAAGTCAAACAACTAAGACAGAAATAAACCAGAGACAAGAACAAGTTCAAGAAAATAGGCCTCAGACGGACTTTTTGATGTGGAAATGCGATCCTGCAGACCAGGAAACACTAGAAAAGTATAGAAAGGTGTTATTGTTTGAATGACAGAGCAGACTGGAGGGCACGCTCACGTGTGAGCGCTTTAAAAACAACGTCCACCAAAAAAGCTAAACATACAATTACAGGAAGTCAGCCTGAGGCAAAGAAAAACACAACACAAGACAGAAATAATAGAAAATATAAAGAAGTCACGCTCTGGGTTGAAGGGCAGAGAGTAAAAGTGCTTTGTAAGAGACGCCTATTTAAAAAAAAGAGTTGTTAAAAACTCAAAAATGAGCTGCAGGGCCACAAGAAACCCACATTTATGGGAATGAAATGGAATAAACAAAGACTATTAATCATATTTATATATTATGGATGGATAGACAGAGCCAAAACCATTAAGATAGATAGATAGATAGATAGATAGATAGATAGATAGATAG
>JABUIW010043628.1:923-13624 GCA_013363375.1 Menidia beryllina
CATCCATCCATCCATCCATCCATCCATCCATCCATCCATCCATCCATTATCAATACCGCTTAGGACCCTGTATCTCAGAGATGAGCAAAAGGGGTTCTTTTAGTGTAAGAGCTGTATTTGGCAATAAATAAGACACCAACAGGGTATCAAGTGCTTACTTGTGAACAAACTTCAGGTTCATACAACTACTCAATTTTCAACCAAAGTAACCATGGGGTAAACAAGGTTCTGTTGGTGAGGTTGGACCTCCAACAATGGCCCCAGTAAGAAGATTGTACTTCTTGGATACCCCAAACATTTGATTGGGTAAATATTCCCAATGCTTCGTTTCAACCTTATTAATGCAGTAATCTTAAATTTAATAGGCTATTTGATAGTGCACATAATTTCATTCTTAGTCTGAGATAATATTGGATTAGTTTTTTTATCCCTCACAACTCCAAATTTAACCTGATGAAGTATCATTCCACAAACAAAAATTTTGCGAGGTGTCTTGGAGGCTTGCAGAGGAGAAAGGAATGTCTGCGATTTGTAAATGTGCATTATTAGTGGTTAACACGTCTCTGAAAGCTAAAACTAGCAAGCAACAGAGACCCTTGATGATACCTTTTTAAATAAACACCACATTTCAAAGTGCTTTGAATATAGCACACATTTTTGATCCACAATATGAAAAACATACTGTACACATATGAAGAGCTTTTGAGGCAGGCCTTTGGTATTGGCATTACTTGAATCACATCCAAGAAATTAGACTTTAAAACCTTGACATACCATTTATTCTCAAGGAGCCTTTTTCAGATTGATCTCATGTAATTTTCATTCTAGTTTGTCTTATTGCAAATACAAGACTGCCACCTAGACTGCCCACAAAACAAGCCCCAATCAGCCAATCCAAACCTATGGCTGCTACTGTATGTCACAATAAATATTGTTAAATATTATTAAATATTTTAATTTCTTTTGTAATGTCCAAGTGGAATTTAAAATGATGTTATCCGAACATGCATAGTCTGAATGTCATCTTTTTTTTTTTAATGCACAAATTATAAAAGCTGCCAGGGATTTTTTGTTCACCATGGATTATTTTTCAGACATAGCCAAGTAGTAGAGGCAGTGGTAATAATACAGTCAACACAGTATTAAACCCTATGAGGAAGTAGAAAAGTGCCTTTTTGTGTTGAAAGCATTCAATATTCCATTTTAAGTCATAGTCATTCTAATACATTGAGTCATACTTTTTCCAAAAGATAATGAAAATGTAATTGAATATTTTGTCATATAATTTTATATATATACAAAAAAAAGTAGATTCTTATCTGTCTTTGACCAATCAACACATTTTGTCACAGGAGTGTCGATTAACCAAAACCAGTCAGGTGCTATTTCTTTCATCTGAATCTTTCCAAACTCAGGTAGGACAGCATCATTTGGCTCTAAATAACACTGCAATGGATGTTATCAAGACATCTGTTAAAAACTGACCAAAATAGACAAAGAAATACATATAACTAAGCACAAATTAACTACTAGGGAACCTACCAAACATACAGATTGTTTTCGGTCTGAAATCATCAGCTTGTAAGGTCAGTCATAATTTTCTAATCTTTGAACCTTCTCATTGGTCAAGATAATGTACTTTTTATTAAAGAAAAACAGCATAATTTAAGTAACAGAACACAAAGTTGTTTTCACAACTTTACTGAAAACACTTTCTGCACAGACAGCATGAACAGTCCTTGTATTACATCCACGATTGGAATACCCCTCCCATTTGTTTTGCCCAAAGTCGGGTGAAATTCCAACACAAGGCGAATGGGGCAGGAGAAGGACGGAGGAAAAACATGTTGGAATTTTCTTCTCCTCTCAGATCTTTAGAGTTTCTCAGCAGCAATTACACAGAAGTGTTACCAGATGCTTCTTGCCATTGTCGAAACCCAAAAGAAAAAAAACATGTATCTGCACATAGTCTGCCAATGTCTACAGGCGAAGGAAAGAAACCTTTTTCTTTCATTTAAGCGAAGAGAGATTTGAAATTTCATGCAGGACTTTTTCCCTCTGGGCTTGTGAGTCATTAGATGCGTTTAACAGTAAAACGTCAACTCTAGAGCAGTAAAGCAGTGGAATTTCTGTTTTGCTGTAATTTCACAATGGCAGCAACATTTTGTTCTTGCAATGGTATCTTCTGGATGAGCCTTGACTCCCAAATTTTCAACATTCAGTTTAAGAAAAATACACCAAAGATCAATGTGAACGCTCCCATAGATTTTCACTTGAACATGCATCAACACCCTCTAAAATGCATAAAATCCTTTCTGAGCACTGTGCTTTTTCGATTTTGACACGCACATATAATTCCTGCCATTACACAGAACTCCCATTCTCCTTCACAGAGCATGTTGCTATGGGCAAATAATTACTTATGTTTCACTGTGTAAACTGTTCTATGTGGACATGTGAGGCAGGAACTGCTCTTTCTGTGAATTCCCACACCACAGTGTATTCCCCCTCCATAATTCTCTTAAGAAGACACCAATGTCTCTTAGTAGATGATCAAGGTAGTCCTGTGCGAATAATATTGTTTCCAGCAGCGATATTAACCAGGATTCAGTCATAGACTTGGAACCAAGGCAATGCAAGCGCATGAAGGGTTTAAAGCTATGTTTCCTAACCCTGATCATCAAGGCACACTGTGCTGCATGCTTCCAAGTTTTAATGCTCCAGCAATAAATATGACTGTTCTTCAGCTTTATAAGCTCTGCAGAAGACCCATTCAGTGAATCGGTGTGCTGGAACTGAAAAACTTGAAAAATATACCAAACCATCACTGATCCACCCCCATGCTTTACTCTGGGCATGCAACAGTCTGGGTGGTACGCTTCTTTGGGGCTTCTCCACACCGTAACTCTCCCGGATGTGGGGAAAACAGTAAAGACTCATCAGAGAACAATACATGTTTCACATTGTCCACATCCCAAGATTTGTGCTCCTTGCACCACTGAAACCGACGTTTGGCATTGGCACGAGTGACCAAAGGTTTGGCTATAGCAGCCCGGCCGTATATATTGACCCTGTGGAGCTCCTGACGGACAGTTTTGGTGGAAACAGGAGAGTTGAGGTGCACATTTAACTCATTCGCTGCCAAAGACGTCTATAGACGTCTTTTCAAATTCGACCGTTCGCTGCCAAAGACGTCTATAGACGTCTTTTATGTTTTTCAATTGCGAGTGACTTGGGGGACGATCGGCCAAAGTTTTTCCGTAAATATCGGCTTCTAGACAGAGTATGGACTAACAAATTTACCCTCTAGGTAGCTGTGCCACTTTTGATGGGAGATTAGCATAGATTGTAAGCAAATAAAAACAAACGCAATGGTTCGCTATGAGAGAAATGGCGCCGGTGAGACGCACGTCGAAGAAGAACGGAATAAGGTAGAAACAAAATCTTTTTTCCTGATGATAGAAGAGAGTCTACTCTTTCTTTTGGTGTGTTCGGTGTTTACATAGTCAAAGCACAAACTATTCTGTGGCTCTTGAAAAATCAGTCAAAATTCTCAAAAAACTCTGGCAGTGAGCGACTCTCTGTTCTGAAAATGGCTGGCAGTCAATGAGTTAAAACAGATTTTAAAGAATAGATATTAAAATTGTTGTTTGATCCCATCATGATCCTGAAAGAGCAGAAAACAGGTCAATAATGCAAATCCTACCTGAGTAGTTTGTGCATATTAATAGTCATGTGCACACACGAGTTGTAGCCAAACAAGTTGTGGATGCACAAACACTGACTGTAATGAAACTTTCCCCCATGATTGATCTCAAAATTTCTCATGCAAGAAAAATATGTTTCAGGTATGCCTTTGCATCAATTCATGCCACTAAAGGGAATATTTAAAGCCATATCTTCAAATCTATCAGTACATAGACACCACTAATACTCATCACTTTCATCCACATTAAATAGAATAGTACATCTTTACGCCCTTCCAACAGATAATGGTTTCAAACTGACTATCTTGATTTGCATTTGAAGTTTCAGCCGCTGCCACAGTACCACCTGGTCAGATCTTAGATTGTCTTTTCTCTGTTTGATGTGGAAAGGGTGGAAGCATACCGATGTACTTCAGTGATCATGCTCTGCTCCTTTAAACATCAGATCCTCCATAGAAAATAACTAAAAAGTCTGTGTGCCTGTTTCACAAAATATAAAAAGATGAACAACCACTGCTAACCAGCTGGTACATTTTGGATGTAACCCACAAATACAAAGATAAACAAAAACAAGGTTTGCCAACCATGTCTTATAGCAGGTTATGGCCAAGAAGCAAACTGAAAACTGAAACATGTAAAAGTCAAAATAAAGAAAATGGAGTCAAAAGGAATAAAAAGCACATAGGAAGACTGGAAGCAATTACTGGAAAACAAAGGCAATTGAGAGACAAAAATTCATGTGAGTAAAATCCAGTCATTCAGCACAGGAAGCTTGTGGGGATTTATCCATGCGAATTGTTCTGGTATTCTAGGGAGTTTATCTATATATTTGTACCTTCATACGGTGTTTTTTCAAGGTTTATTTTCTCTAATATGGGCTTCAGTAACTAAAGCAGCAAACTTGAAAGTCCTTTATTACAGTCTATTTGGTAGTACATAGAGAATTATTGCAGCCTGCATTTACAGGACCAATTGTAAGGGTTGTGCATCACATCTTTTCCAGAAATATATTGATTTCAATTACCCACTTCAACTGCAGACCAAAACAATCCGGTAAAACTACTGATCACCTTTTATTTCTAGTACTAAAAACATTTAGTGTCTGTAGTGTCTGTTGTTTCAGCTGGTTGTATACAAGGCATCACTCGTAATTCCTGCCCCTCTGTTGCATAATAGTAAACGTTAAATCAAACATTGAATTTGTGAACATCCATAAATCTCAGATGTTCAAGATACCTTAAAAGTGTGTCTTGGTTCAATTCAGCATACAGTTTAAACTGCATAAACCAAAAGCTGACAAAAGTAAGTATTGGCCATGGAGACAGAACATAGTTAACACAACAATTCAAATATACACCTGCATATGTCTATAAAGAACATACTGCAAACAGACTTGGCAAGTTAAAGACTGATTTCTTAATGCACGTTCCAGGTGACATCGGTCCAAAAACACTCGTACTATACAATAAATGGACAATTGAGTTCAATGCTTTGTCCTGTTTGTACATATTGCAACATTCTCCTATTCTTATGGCATGTCTTAATTAGCTGTGATTTTCTATTTGATGGCATGAGAAAACTGCTGTGTGGTGTCAGTCCATTCAAACTGTTTCCTTCTACTGTGCCCTGGGTTCAACAGATGGTCTTAAAAGCAAGAGTGATGAAACCAAACATTACATTAAAAAGTTCCGACAGTAAAGGGGGTTTCTGTTATAAAATCAAAGCAGAAATGGAAGGTTTCATGAAATGCGTCAGATTTTTCATGGTGAATGCATCTGTGTTGTTGCATATCATTTCCTCATTAGAATTCATATCAATGCTGCACATACTTTCGCTACTCACTTATTCTATTTTTTTTCTTTCTTCTGCGTTTCAGTGACCGGCTTAAGATTTCCACTGAAATGTGTGTCGTGCCGGAGTAGAGTTTCATCCAAATTACATTTGCTGAGGTATCCTGTAAAATGTAATCCTCAGGGTTTAGCTCGTGTGGTGTTTGTAGGGTGCGGCATAAACAAACCTCTAAGAGGGATTTGGTTCTCTCTACAGTGGGAGGAAGGCTGCCCGAAGGTGGACAGCATGTTTTGACTTTTGAATCCAAATTGAAGAGAGTCGAAGCTAGGCTAACAACAGAGCATCTGAATTGTACTAACATTTACACAGACAAACCACATGTACACTGATGCTACTGCAGTGTAAAGTTGCATAACAGAAATGGTCACATTAACACAAATGAGCCATAATATTTCAAAAATGGTGTTCATTTGCAACACAGGAAAGCAAAGATGGCACCATTTACACACAAAAAAGAATGCAAACACCCACAAATGGTAGTATAGAGGCAGACCCCCTAGTATGTCCACATATGGCTGCAATTGACCAGAAGGGTGGGTGGATAAATGGCTGCCGACCAACCAGTGGTATAATTATCTGACCAGCCTCTTTATGTAGCCCTAAATAACAGTGTTGTTTGCACTAAAAATAAACAGTCATTTCAGCATGCTGACCTTTCACCCCTGACACCTGACCCTCGACTCGCAAGGACAAAGGTTGACCATCTTGGAGTTACTGCTAAATATAGCAGCTAGATCTCTGTTTATCCTTGAACCTGAATTAGAGGGGTGTCAGGGATGAGGGGAATGCTTTCATTTTTTAATTTCGTATATGGATAAAAAAAAACCTATTGCTCTGCTCTTTCACTTTGAACAGCAGATCAACTCCTGTTCTCCCTCACAGCACCTCTTATCCTTTGTCTCTCTCACGAACATGTGCATGTATATGTACATTTACATACACGAGCAGAAAGGAGTTAATGACCCCGACCAGTGATTATGATAGCGTATGGCGTTCACCTGCAGCTCTGCTCAATACACACACACACATGCAGCACCCCATACAGAGATTCAGACATAATATCATGTATCAGACTGAGGATATGAATGATTGACCCTCAGTTCTTCAATGATCCTGTAACTTTTTAAGATCAATAAAAGTCACTTGAAATCCCGCAATACATAAGTGGTCGTTAAAGTACTTTATTTCACAGAAGCACTTCAGCAGTTTTGCTGATTTGAACCTCAACTGCAAACAAGCTAGTTACACAATAAAGTTTCATATGCGATATGGGTGAACACAATTCTTAATGCGTAAATCCATCTATCCATTTTCTGAACCACTTATTCCCAAATGGGGCCGCAGGGGGACTGGAGCCCATCCCAGTAGTAAATGGGCGAGAGGCGGGGTACACTATGGGCGGTCCGCCAGTCCATCGCAGGGCCACACATATAGACACACAAAGACAAACAACCACGCACACTCACACAATTTGGACTATCCAATCAACCTAACATGCAGCTTTTTGGACAGTGGGAGGCAGAGATGTTCAGTAACGAAGTAGAACTACTTAAGTTCTGTACTTAAGTACCAAAATGCAGTATCTGTACTTTATTGGAGTAGATATTTTTTCCCCTACTTTTACTTTTACTCCACTACATATTTTTTATTATTTCAATACTTCTACTCCGATCGATTTTTCACGGGCTGAATCGTTACTCGTTACTGAAATGTAAACGTAATGATAGATAGCTCTGTCAGGGTTTGGAACGCTAGCTCCTCATTGGTGATTTTAACGATCAAGCATAGCCTATTAAAAAAAGCCTCCCGAAAGATTGTTAATTATAGGCTTCAAAAATTCCCCATCTAATCTAAAGAAGCAGAATCAGATCAGAAATACTTTAAAAATACTTTAATAATCCCAGAGGGAAATTGTATATAGCATATCAAGGTAAATTAAAAAATACTATGACATATAAGCTAGTAAATAAGCGCTAGTTCAGTTGTCCCTGTTCACTCAGGACGAAGCAGCTAACGTTAGCTAAAGCTAACCTAGCTGGCTAGCTGTATGATAACGTTAGCTAAAGCTAAGCTAGCTGGCTAGCTGTATGCTACATGCTAGCATAAAGGCTCAGCTCAGGATTCTGACTCTGGAATAATAAATAATAGCAGATGAAGTGCTGTTGATGCTAATGCAGATGTAGTTTTCTGTTTTTGTAAACACCTGTATGGCCTTTCACACGTTTGAAATAATATAAACAATATCTATTACATTTTTGACTGCCTTTTTTTAATATACACAGTACTTTTACTTATACTTGTACTTTCGATACTTGAGTAGCAATTTTTTAAATAGTTCTACTTGCAATACTTAAGTACCAAAAAAAATGAGTACTTCCGTACTTCCACTTAAGTATGGTGGTGAAAGAATACTTCTACTTTTACTCAAGTAAATTGTTTTACATAGTACTTGTACTTCTACTCCACTCCTCTACTCCAGTACTTTATACATCTCTGGTGGGAGGAAGCGGGAGTTCCCGGAGAGAACCCACGCAGACACAAAGAGAACATACAAACTCCACACAGAAAAGTCCCGGTTCCCCCGGGATTTGAACCCAGAACCGTCCTACTGTGAGGCGATGCTGCTAACCTCCACATCAATACGTTAATCACACATATTTAAAAATGTTTTTAAAAATGTTTTTAAGTATCCAACCAATCCATTTGACAATCGTGCTGATATGTTGTTCATTGGCTCTTCTCAAGTTTTAGGAAATTATAGTTAGGTTCTCAGTATAGCTGAGATATTATAGCTATTGGAAATTAAAATCTTAATATTCACAATCTTATCATGTGGACTGTATTGAAAGAACAGCTTAACTTTGTGCGTGTTTAGCGGACTCTTTTGAGTCAGTCTTTGAAAACTGGGCTTGATATCCTGAATGCCCCATCAAGCTACATTCAACATATTTGGATACTAGCCATCGAGAGCCCATATCTTAAATATAAACTAAGGAAATGGTCATGTGACAACAGGTGTCGCTCCCTGCTGGTCTCCAGAACAAATGGCCTAAATTTTTAGAGTTGAAATGTGCCTCCATTTTTTTATAGTTTATGCTTCTTCTATGTTGAAATGTTTCCCTCTCTCACTGTACTTTCCCTTTTTCACCATTAACTGGTAGCACTGCACATGGTCAATTTTGTATTGTCAGAGAAGTGTGGGTGCTTTAAAGGGTGTTTAGAGGGCTTGATAAAAAGTTTGTCAAATTATTCCTCATGTCATAGAATTATGTTAGCTTTTCTCTGTACGCTCTTGAAAAATTATATTCCTTCTTTATATCAACACGCGATAAAGCTTTTGGATTTATTCCTTTTCCGTATGGTTTATTTGACCATTTATAGGTTTACTACATCACACGTCTGTAGGAAAACATAATAATATGTACATAATATGCACATATTATATGCATAATATCTCATTTGACTTTAGCTACTGGATGTCCCAGGACCTGGGAGCTCCTTCCAACTTAGATTATGTGTTAATGTCTTTTGTATTTCTGCAGCTTTATTTTACTAAAATCATTTAGGTAATCAAGACCTGTGAACCTTATGTGGACAACATTACCTCAGTACAGTACACCTCTACTTACGATTGCCTCAACATCCGAATTTTCAAACATATTAAGTGAAGTTTGATCAAATATTCGACTTGACACCCTAAGTAAATTTCCAACATACGTCAAAGTCATAGAAAAATAAATACAAAATATAAAAATCTACCTCAACACCGTCCGTCTCCTCCATCTCCTGCATTGCTAAGCTTACACCTCAGTTCGCCAGTCTTTGATGTGAAGTGTCAATAAATGATTATCTCTTTATAATTTATTTATTTTTACGTCTCTCTTATATAATGCATTTGCTTTATTGCTATGTGTAATTATTTGCAGTATTTATTAAGGAGGTATTGTAGGTTTTTGGGCCGTGGAACGAATTATACGAATTACAGTGTGTTCTTATGGGAATATTTGAACCAACATTCAAATATTTTTACATAGGAAGTAGGTCCCGGAATGAAATAAATTCGCATGTAGAGGTTCTACTGTATTAGATAACCTTGTGGAGTGTGTCCAACCTGCTTGCAGATGTGTGTATAGGGAAATTGGAGCATTGTTGTAAAGTTGCTCCTTTACAACTTACCCATTCATCTGTATAGTTGCCAGGTTTGCTTAGTTTACGTGAATCATTTGCTTCTTAAAAAAAAAAAAGTTAGGTTTTTTGGGCTTGTATTTCATAGATTAGGTTCTTTGCAATTCCATTGAAGGACGGGATATATGAGAGTCTGATTTATTGAACCATGCAACATGAAGACAACATTTTTTTGTGTATTATCCCAAGTTGGTAAGTTGGTTTTCAGGTTGCCTTTATTGTTGAGATTGTTTATGATGTTTCCGTAGTACAGTGAGAAGCTTTACATTCATGATACCACAACAATTTCTTCATTTGTGCAAAGCATTTCTGTTTGAATTGACAATCTTTGAATACGTTTTTAAAAAACTAAATAAATGAGAAAAAAATATGTTTAATGGTTTTATTAGTTTGTACACACAATAGTGAATGATAATTTGTCACTCATGAACTGATACATTAATTTTAAGGCCTAAGGGAGCCTGGCCAATTCCACACAAAGTCCTGTTATTTTGATGTTTGTGTTGTCACATGCATCTGTTGAACATAAATATTATACAAACAAGACGTTGAGCAAATCATGTTAATGTGACATAAAAGTTTGCAGAATTAATTGGATTTCAGTGAAGGTTTGTACCAAACACTAAAGGTGGAAAGTCTTTGCCAATTTTAAACAAGCATATAATTTTTCCTTAAAAGGTTCTTTGGATACATTGGTGTTTTTGGAATGATAATTATCCATTGGACTTTCTTCAGGGAAACTGTTTGACAGAATGGGAAGTAGCCAAGACACTTGAGAAGGGAGTGTGGGCAAAATCCCTGTTTCAACAACATCACATTTGATCAAGTATGATGTGGAAATTGCATTTTACAAACTATTTCAGTGCCACAACTTGAAGGTTAAATGTTTCTCTCAGTTTCTTTCTGCTCCTCCTCACAGCTCTCCTATTTCACTTCAACTCACACACAGACAGATTTGTTTTTTCTCATTACCTTAAAATCTATGCAATGACACATAATAATATGGAATAATATGATAACTTAATTGCTTTAAAGAGTCTCCATCTCTTAAAAATAATAGCAACAGTCTCGGACATTTTTAAAACCAAACAGCATATCCTTTTAAAATCACGATTACAATAAGCATGGAACAAAGTTCATTCAAAAGTTTTGTAGAAGGTTTTAGCCATATAATTAAAAGACGCTGTGCATTAAAATACACAGAAAATAACTTTCAATGGAGGTTTTCGTGGACAAGAAGTTGCCTTGTTAGGTCATTAATGACTGAAAACAGATTTTCTAGCTCTGACAAGGTCAGCGTTAAGCTGCTGGCAAATCAACGTTAGACTCCTAATTCTACATTGATGATCCCTGGCTCTTGTATCCCGTTGATAGCACCACAATAATGGCGTTGTCATGTTTTTAGTGAATTCTGTCAAAGTTAGGAGCAGATTTCCAGAGTCCAGTGGATGACTGCAGCCTGTCGAAATCTCACAATACCACGTACCAATTTAACATCTAAACTGTGTGTCGTTTTTTTCTATAAATATATCAAAGGTTCCCTCCAAAGCCTGGACAGTGCATTTATTCATACTTCAGATACTCATCAAATCATCCTTAAAACTTTTATTTGGTATATCAGACCAAAGTCATTAAACTGCACAGTTATCTACATATTTTCACAAAACAAAATGTTCATAGTGGTTGATGCTAGATTACATAGCCAGAAAGATACTCTATTGTGGCTGATGGCTTTGTTGTTGCAGAGTTTCTATAACAGTTGATGCCGACATCTTAAGCACCACCGTTTCAAGACCAAGCATTTGTCATCAAGTACATATTTCTAGCGGTTCCTTTAGTTGAGGAGCAACACGTGTATGCTACTTTTTGCCAATGGTTTCATGAGGTTTCTTTTATTACTCAATGTAGGTTTGAATGCTGTGCCACTGGAATCATTTCTACTGGTTATTTAGTTGAACATCTGGTAGGCTGCATAAACCATGGCAAGGAGAAATTTGTTTGAATGTGGGAGCATCGGACTGGACTAATGAGTACTTATTAGCTGCTGTTTGCCTGGCAAACTTGGCTCAGCATACACAATAACATGTATTATTGTGTATGTAACACTGTATCTCAACACACAGGTCAGAATGCTTGGAAATCTTCTGACCACAAATAACTTAGTTAATACTTCCCAGTTCATACACTATTAATCTTGCATACAGTAACAATTAATTTTCTAACCTGTGGCACGACTCAATTAAGGAAAATAATCAAACTAATTTGAGGTGTTGAAATTAATTCATCTCAAATTGAATTCATCTTTTTTCCATCATTATTTCACTTCTGACATTTGAAAAAAATCATGTATGCCTAATTCTAATCAGTTTACCAAACTTTCCTGTACATGACATCACACAATCCATCCTTTGCATCCTTTCTTCATGGCTGACAATTGGATTCAAGATGAATTAGTACCTCCTAATGTTCTTTTCAACACTTTTCGTTTCTGTAATTAGTGCATATTACAGTCAGATATGTCCTCATTATAGAGGTTTCCACCATGACAGATAATAAGCTGTCCTGTAAGGAAACAATACATGAAGACGACTGTTTTTCCCTCTGTTAGCTTTTCAGGGCTCATATGGCCACTGGTGACAATGAATATATGTTTGTGTTCCCATCCATGTTACCAATTCTGTGATGAACAGTTAGCTTCCATCTTTCAGCAAAGCTGAATATGAATTAACACTCATTAATCTTGTCCATTATTGGACGGTAGTACTTTGATGACTACATGCCAAGGTGGTGTATCTGGTGTATCTTTAATAAGATACACCAGATCTCGGCATGGTACACAGTGTCCATCCATCCATCCATCCATGCATCCATCCATCCATCCATCCATCCACCCATCCATCCATCCATCCACCCATCCATCCATCCATCCATCCATCCATCCATCCATCCATCCATCCA
>JABUIW010043629.1:0-17489 GCA_013363375.1 Menidia beryllina
CCCCCCCTTCCCTCTCCTCAACCCCTTTCTCTCTTTACTTTGGACGCCTCCGAGCAGCCCGGGCTCTGGAGTTTTCTCTTGTTTCTGAACGCGGCCCAACAATAACAGCCTCCCATAAACAAAGGGGCCTGTTGATTGGAGAGTGGCCGTTCGCCGTGGCCCTAAAACCCCAAAAGTACAGGCTAGCTGCCCGGAGGACCGCGAGTGATTTAAGGGCGACTTTGAGAACGCGCCATCTCCGAAGGGCCGTAAACACATGCTGCAGTTCTTTCTTAATCCTACTTTTTCCCCCCAGAAGGACTTCGGTGGACCGAACTCTGAAAGGGGGGGATGCTGGTCAGTTTCAGGAAACCGCAAAGTACAGAGAAAGCTCTCGGCTTTTAGAGCGCCCGCGGCCTCGGGAAGGGAGTCTGGATCCCGTGAGGTGGGTTTGAGAACAAATTGATGGTGGATCCGTCCCCTGGGTTAGGGTTAGGGTGGATGACCCTAACCCTAACCCCTCAAAATAACATGTCAAAACGGCGTTCTCCTGAATGGCACATAAATAAACGTCTGCTTTTTATTAGGATCGGTCCCCCAGAGGTAGAAGCTTGTTTTTTTGTTTTTTTCCACCCTGAAAAGTCCAGCTTCTTGTTGAAGAGGTTCAGTGCGCCCCCGTGTGGTCACCGGCCGAACCGCAGGCGGCTCCACCTTCAACAGGTCAGCGGGAGAGAAGCAGAAACCACGTTTCCACCTATAAAAAGGCTTTAAAGGAAACCACGCCGGGGTTATTTAAGGTTTAAGCATTTAATTTAGGACGAAAGGCATCAAAAACAATCAACATAAACACTCTCTTTACATTATTCACACAGTGAAAACGTTCGCTCAAAGTCTCTTCAGCATCGATGTCCGGGCCGTTTTTACTTGTCCGCAGGCTTGAATGGGTCAGACCATACCTTCACACCTTAAAATACACAGAAAAATACAGAGGAAGTTGGTTTAATTTATTTCCCAGAGGAAAAGAAAAATCAAAATTTAAATCTAAGTTTTTAGGTGGATTCAGGTAAAGCTGACAATCCATATTTACATTCAGTTAAGACTAATAAATGTGTAAAATGCATTTAAAATGTTACTTTAATCACTTCTAGTGATATTAGACATTTTAAGAAGCAGGTTCTCTGTATATAAGAAAAAAACAGAAGAAAAATTCACATACTGGCAGGTTCAGAGCATTAGAAAACGGTCTATGTGGAATTTAGATTCAAGAAAAGATAGATGAGAAAGATAAATAAATTCCTACTAAAAGAGTTTCTGTTTTCCACCTTGCTGTCAAAATAGTCAATATCAGCTGTCCAGAAATAATCAAATTTCTGGTGATCTTTTTTCTCTTTTTTATAAGGATAGTGCACAATAATAAGTGTTTATTATTTTTGGCTTACCGTATTTACCTCTGCACACCCAAACAGGTTGATGGAAAACATCAAAAAGCAAATAACCAAAAGAAAACTTTGACCAAAATCACAAGACAATCAAACAGAAAGAAAAATAAAGAGCAAACTAAAGCATTTAAAGGAGCACTAATCCACAGAAACAGCAGCATTTTCCCTCCTCCTTTCTCACATAGTCGGACAGAGAGATGTCAGGAAGACGCTGATGTGCTTTGGGCCTCTCTGGCCTGGAGGTGAATCCTGTTTTTAACCTGATCAGAGCCCAGATCACAGCATCACCCTCCTCTTACCCACTGGCTGCACATCTGCCTGGTTGATCCCCGCTCGGTTCATCTTCTGGACGTGTCCTGTAAAAGAAAACAGCACAGGTCAACCAAATGCGAGCCCTCCAGGTGGTCGATAACACCTTCATTTCTTTTTTAGTCTCTACCCCACAAATACAACAGGATGAAACATGTCAATATGAATAATATAATCTGGAAACAAAGTTTTAAAGTGTGTGTTTAGGTCCAATGGTTCCAAAGAAACGTGAAGACAATTTTGATCTAATTGATTTCTGCTTGCTGATGAAGTTTAACTGCTTGTTTTGGAGACACAACACCCAAATTAAGGTTAAAAAAAACTGAGAAAAAAAGCCTAAAACTCGGAGTCATCCTTTAGCCTGCTAGCTAATGTTGTACATATAGTTTAAACTAAGCTAACACGGCCAAATATATGATCTTTTACGGAAAATAAAACTAGAGTTAGCTTAACTGATACTGTAGAAATCATAAAACAAACTCATTTAGACCTTTTGACAGGCTTTATAGTGTTTTTATGACACTGCGGGCTGGTTGTGTAAGTGGGAAATAGCCGTTAGCTACTTACGGTACTCGTCTCTGTGCGTCAGAGGATAAACAAAAATGGGGTAAAAGGCGGCGGCCACGGCCGTTATGAAGCCTCCGAACACCAGCGCTATTCTCGTGTTTTTGGACATTTCTGGGTTGCATCTGAACGGAGGCTCTCACCTCCAAGGGCTCCGCCGTGTTTAGCGGGGATTGTTTCCGGCGTGAAAGGTCACGTTTCACCGCACGCGAAGTTTGGTCTGCGCGGGCTTCCGTAGGCAGACGTCAGAGTCACGTGTGTCACCAGAAAATCACAACAAGGAACTCCGAAGGAGCGTTTGGGAGCACTTTAATGTTTCCAGAGCGGAAGAAATGAGGTTTTTGGCTGTTTTCGCCGCTTTGTCCTGCTGTTTTGCGGCTCCGGAAGAGCCCATTCAAGCCTTTGTGATTCCCCACAGTCACATGGATGTAGGCTGGGTGTACACCGTCCAGGCAAGTGTTTGTTTATTTATTTATTTATTTATTTATTTATTTATTTATTTATTTATTTATTTATTCACGCATGTGTAATTTTTTTTATTCAGTTGGATTTGATTGATTAAAGGATTAAAATGGATACAAATGTCATATTAAGGCACTTCAAAGATGCAAAATATAACCACAATTCAATCAAATCAAATGTGATAAATTTCAAATTGGTCCAATTTACCAAAATAAGATTATAAGCACAATGGTTTTCTAATGTAGAAACTAAAAAATGGTACTAAAAATGACCTTAAACTCTCCATCTGCCTCGACTCTGTTCTATGAGCTCTATCAGATCTGACTTTTGGTCAGATTGAGCTTTATACGTGAGGAGCAGAGTTTTAAATTAGACTCTGAAGTAATTTGAATGTGTATCTTTTCCAGGAGAGCATGCACGCCTATGCAGCCAACGTTTACACCAGCGTGATCGAGGAGCTGTCCAGGGTCAAAGAGCGCCGGTTCATCGCCGTGGAGCAGGAGTTTTTCCGACTGTGGTGGGACACTGTGGCCTCAGATGACCATAAAAAACAGGTACGGTCACATGACACCCAGGAGACAGAGAGATGATCAATACTGTGTGCTGAGTGCGAGTAAAAAATCTTTGTTTTGTCTTCAAATGGCATTTAGATGCTCACCGACAAGCCAACTAATACCTGTTTTATCAGCAGCTAAAGTGAATCTTTTGTTACAATCTGAGTAAATCAGACCCTCTGTCTGGGTTTAGACTGTAACCCCCCCCCCTGCTGAAAGCTGGTCTTGCCAAACATGTAGTTTAGAGCTGAAGAAGCGTTTAGGATCAGAGGAAAAATGTTTTCAAGATCCAAGAGCCAGAATCCACTCAGACTCATCTGGATGACTGAGATTTTTACACCAACACATTTTATTTCCTGCCGTAAAAACGACGGCGAGGTGATTCGCCGGTCTCGGCCGGGCTGAGAAGTCGTTTGGTGTCTTTCAGGTGCGACAGCTCGTCAGAGAGGGCCGACTGGAGTTCGTCCTGGGAGGCCAGGTGATGCACGATGAGGCCGTGACCGACCTGGAGGACCAGATCCTGCAGCTGACGGGTGAGGCAGAGGGCTTCGGCTCAGTGCCCCAAACTCAGTTTTATTACTGTTTTTTCTTGATTTGAGTCACCTAAAAGCAATACTGACTCATAGGGGTCACGATAATTACATTTCTCAATTTTGTTTCGCGCCTAAAATTACAGAAAAAGAGAACCAAGAGAAGGAAACTAGAATCCTACTTAATTGTAATACAATCAGTTCAAGTTCATTCAATTCCAAAAATATCCAACTCATTGAAATCCAGTTAAAAAAACCAGCAGATTGCCCCAAGACTCCTCTTCCATCCCAAGCGTGCACAAAGTGACTGTGGAAAGAAAAAATGCTCTTTTAAACATGAAGAAACCTTAATGGAGAGATGAACCGGAACTTGGAAGGGCGACCATCTTTTTTGGGGGGAAGATGGCAAGAAATAGAGAACATTCAGGCACAGGAACCATCAGCTACTAACAAAAATATAACAAATAAATAACAAAAATGTAACAAAAAAAGAACAAAACTGTAAAAACTCGAAAGGAATAAGCGCCGTACAGGTCACAGATAATAAATATGATATAGGTCAAATAAAAACTCAGAACAAAGAAAGTATATGTATATAAAAATATAACAAATAAATAACAAAAATATAACAAATAAATAGGTGATGCAGGATGAGGCCGTAACCGACCTGGATGGCCTCGGCTCAGAGCCCCCCGTTGCCGGGGGCGACCTGGACGGCCTCTGCTCAGAGCTCCCCTGCTGCTTTCAGAGGGCCACGGCTTCCTGTACCAGACGCTGGGCGTGCGCCCCCAGTTCTCGTGGCACGTGGACCCGTTCGGGGCGTCCGCCACCACGCCGGTCCTGTTCGCCCTGGCCGGATTCAACGCGCACCTCATCTCTCGCGTCGACTTCGACCTCAAAGACGGCATGCAAAAAAGCAAGGTGGAGAAAACCGTTTATTTTGTATCGACACAGAAGCTGGTTGTCTGGTTTTGTTGTCTTTCTTTTTGATTTCCTGTTTCACTTCTTCTGCGTCTAACCACGCCCACAGTTTTCAGCCTATTTCAACAAATAAGGAACCAAAATGTTCATCTCCTTCAGCACTATGCAGCTATGACTTTTGGTACTCAAATCTTTTCAATTTTTTAAGTTATTTAAATTTTTCTGTTTTTATTTTCTCTCATTGAAATTAATGGAGTCAAAAGCATGGCTCCCTCTAGTGGCCACTGGCATTTCAGCCCCTTTAAATTCTTCGTATTTAGTCTTATTGGGCCTTTCCAACAGGAGTATAGCTCAATGGTAGAGTTTGAGTCCAGTTTGAGAAGTCACTGGTCCAAATCTTATTAAAGTCTTCCACTCTTCAGTTCTTCTCATCCTTTTTCCATTCTTCAACTCTTCAGTTCTATGTCTTTTTCAGCTTTTTTTTGGCTTCTTCCTCCATTCAGCACTTGGCATTCTCACAGCTGTTCCACAGGAACAGCCTTTTTCTAGTTTTCTTTGTCTTTCCGTCTAAAGGATCTCCCTCCTTTCCGCTGCTCTTCTTTCTTCCCTGTCCCTCTCATTGTTGGACACACGTAAATTTTGGTACCAAAAAAGAATAAATAAGGCAGTTTTGGCTAATCAACGGGGGCTTCTCACCAACAAAGCCTCCCCTAGCAAAGCAAATGTTTTCAGCAAAGCACGGTACTCACATTTGAGTTAATAATGCTAAACAGGAAAAGGTAAAAAACATGAAAAACAAAAGAAAAGCCCTTTTGTGGCCTCCCGGTGGCTGAATGTGACTGTGTGCTTTCTGGATGTAGAAACTCCAGTTTGTGTGGCGAGGCTCCCCCTCCTTAAAAGGCCAACAGGAGATCTTCACCCACACCATGGACCAGTTCAGCTACTGCACCCCGTCTCACCTGCCGTTCTCCAACAGGTGGGCCACGCCCACTGTCCTCAGCTCTGTCTTTATTTTGGTTTGAAGCCGCCCAGGTTGTGCATTCACACGCCCGGCGGGTGCAGTTTTAAGGCCCCTTTCCAGTCTGAATGTCTGCAAAGGTGCTCTCAAAAACCACATGAATGTGTTTTTCTCTACACCATAAACCTAGTTTAGACTTTTTAATCAAGCCGGTGTTTGTAGGTTTGAAGATCCTTAAGATCTACATTCCCAGCTGACTTCCAGTTTTCGTAATTGTGGCTGAAAACAGGAGATTTAACAGGAGAAAAATGTGCCCCAAACTCAGTTTTATTATTGTTTTTTCTTGAGTTAAGTCACCTAAAAGCGATACTGACTCAAATGGGTCACGATAATTACATTTGTTCAGTTCAGTTAAATTTATTTTGCGCCTAAAATTACAGCAAAAGTGATCTCTGAACCCTAGGAACCCAAAGAATGAAACTAGAATCCAATTAATTGTAATCCAATCAGAAAAAATATAGAAAATATCCAACTCATTCAATTCCAGTTAAAAAAAACCTTCCTAGTTTAGGAAAGCAGATTGCCCCAAATCTTCTCTTCCATCCCAAGCGTGCACAAGGTGACTGTGGAAAGAAAAAACTCCCTTTTTAAACATGAAGAAACCTTAATGGAGAGAAAAACCGGAACATGGAAGGGCGACCATCTTTCTGTGGGGAAAAATGGAAAAAAACAGACAACATTCAAAGGAAGGATCAGCTAATAACAAAAATAATACAAATAAATAACAAAAATATAACAAATAAATAACAAAAATATAACAAAAAAATAACAAAACATTAGAAATTCAAAGGGAAAAGCACCGTACAGGTCACAGATAATAAATATGATATATGGTCAAATAAAAACTCAGAACAAAGAGGACAAAAAAATGGATGAGAAAGCAAAAAAAACAGAGTAAATACTCATAGCATTTGACTAAATTGATGTTGTCCGCCCCTCAGCTCTGGTTTCTACTGGAACGGAGTGGCCTTGTTCCCGGACCCCCCAACAGATGGGGTCTACCCCAACATGAGCCTCCCCGTCACCAAGGAGACCGTTCACGCCTACGCCAAGACCATGGTGGAGAACATCAAGCAGAGGGCGGCGTGGTTCAGGACCAACCATGTGCTCTGGCCCTGGGTCTGTACACTAACCCAAAGGGCTTCCATTAGGGCCAACTGGCCTCTTTATCGGGTTTCACCTCTCATCCCAAAAGCCTCTTCTGTTCTAAATGGCAATAAGTGTCAGTTTAAGTCAATTAATCGTCTAAAAGAGGTAGTATTAGCCAATTATCCAAAGTGTGGATGGCTTAGAAACTTCCCTAACCCTTTAAAGCCTTATCCAAAAATAAAACAAAACTAAAAAATACTTTTTTTTTTGTTTGAATTCCTTATTTGGCCTTTTAACAAAATATGTAAAAAGAAAAAAGAAAAATAAATTTTTAATATTAATAATTAATTACTGTGCGATAAGTCAAGATGTATTTTTGTGTAGTCTTCTGCCCCCTGTTATCAGGTGTATCTGATTGTGTACAATAGATTTTTAGCATTTAGATTTTTTACCATTAAATTATGCAAAAGGTGTCGGACGCAAAACATTTCAGAAACCGTATGTATCAAATATGATACGTTTGGCATTACAGGGCTAAAGATGAGAGACGATGCTCCTGCTTCTGTTTCTCCAGTTTAACATAAACAGCTTCCTGGACATCTCTCTCAAACCACCTATTTTCTCTGATCAGAGTTTGGACTTTGCCAGTTTTGACCACACTTTAAATCACAAGGTTCCCAAACAGATTCTTCAACCAGTTCTGGGCTCTTTTAATTCTGGGTCCTGTGACCAATACTCGCCGTTTTAGACTTTAGAGGCAGCCTATAAGGCGGCATTTTTCGAGCTGAAGAGGCTTTTTAGGATGAGAGGTCTCATATTTAACTCATTGACTGCCAGCCATTTTCAGAACAGAGAGTCCCATACTGCCAGAGTTTTTTCAGCATTTTGACTGATTTTTCAAGAGCCACAGAATAGTTTGTGCTATGACTATGTAAACACCGAACACGCCAAAAGAAAGAGTAGACTCTCTTCTTTCATCAGGAAAGAAAATGTGTTTCTACCTTATTCCGTTCTTCCTCGACTTGCGTCTCACCGGCGACATGTTCTCTCATAGCGAACCGTTACCTTTTTCTTATTTGCCTACAGTCTATGCTCATCTCCCATCAAAAGTGGCACTGCCACCTAGAGGCTCAATTTGTTAGTACATACTCTGACTAGAAGCCTGATATTTACGGACAAGCTTTAGCAGATCGTCCCCCAGCCACTCGCGTTGAAAAATATAGACGTCTTTGGCAGCTAATGAGTTAAAGAACGGCCTTCCTTTCAGGGCTGCGACAAACAGTTCTACAACGCGTCGGTGCAGTTCGGCAACATGGATCCTTTGATGGCGTACATCAACCGGAACAGCGAAGAGTTCGGGGTCTCCGTCCGGTACGCCACCCTGAGCCAGTACTTCCAGGCCGTTCACCAGGCCAACCTGACCTGGGACGTCCGCGGGAGGGAAGACTTCCTGCCCTACTCATCAGGTGAGAAGCCTCTTCATCCCCCGGGAAGAGAGGAAGACTCTTAACCTGAGTCGGCCTCAGGGTTCAGAGCTGAGGGGAGTTTAGTGCACGTTGTAGTCAACGGCTGTCGTGGTCGTAGGTCGTGTTGATTCTTTCTTGGTATTTTAATCCATACTAAATATGTCGAGAAAATAAAGGAAAGTGGTCGGACGAATATGTACAACATGGATTCATGTATCAGGATGGGAGTCAGAGTCCTGTCTGCAACTATAGTCTCACACCGGCCAAAATTAAAATAAAATTGAAATAAAAAAAATTAAAGTTATTAAAAAACGTTAAATTCTTTAATAATTCCAAAAAAAATTAAATTAGGAAAATAGTAAAAAATATTTTTGGGGGGCTTAAATTCTTTTATTGGGCTGAAATAATTTTTTGGGGGCCAGAATAAAGTAACACCGTAATTTTTTTTTGAGTTTATGCTATGTGTTTGTTTTCAATCAATCAATGTTTATTTATATAGCACTTTACAACAACCGGAGCTGACCAAAGTGCTTTACAGAATGAAAACAGATCAAACTATCGAAATATACAAAGACAAACACATTGGTGACAGAACCCAATGTCACCAATATACCTATGTCTTGAATTTAGAAAATAAATAATATTTTATGTATCACTAAAGAAGGTTCGGTGAATGTGCGTATGAAATCGGGGGCTTTGGGTTCAGAACCTCTGTTCTGATGCTCTGTGGTGTTTTTCAGAGGCGTTCCAGGCGTGGACGGGCTTCTACGCGTCCAGAAACGTCCTGAAGGGCGTGGCCAGGCGGGCCAGCGCCCGGCTGCACGCCGCCGAGACGCTGTTCGCACGCTACCGCATCCTCCACCCGCACGGGCCGGTGGGCGGAGCCTGGGCTCTGGACCGACTCCGGGCGCTACGATGGGCCGTCTCAGAGGCGAGCCCCCCCCCTAAAAAGTGCCATCAATCAGTGCATATGCCCCGATTTACACACAATATAATAAACAATTAACTCATTGACTGCCAGCCATTTTCAGAACAGAGAGTCCCATACTGCCAGAGTTTTTTGAGCGTTTTGACTGATTTTTCAAGAGCCACAGAATAGTTTGTGCTATGACTATGTAAACACCGAACACACCAAAAGAAAGGGTAGACTCTATTCTTTCATCATGAAAAAAAAATTTGTTTCTACCTTATTCCGTTCTTCCTCGACTTGCGTCTCACCGGCGACATGTTCTCTCATAGCGAACCGTTACCTTTTTCTTATTTGCCTACAGTCTATGCTCATCTCCCATCAAAAGTGGCACTGCCCCCTGGAGGGTCAATTTGTTACTACATACTCTGTCTAGAAGCCGATATTTACGGACAAGCTTTAGCAGATCGTCCCCAAGCCACTCTCGTTGAAAAACATAAAAGACGTCTATAGACGTCTTTGGCAGTCAACGGTTGTATTTGAATTGAGGTCTATAGACGTCTTTGGCAGCCAATGAGTTAATAAATAACTGATAAAAAAACAAAAATAATAAATAATAACAATAGCACATTCTCACACACATCATCCATGATGATTAATGATTATTTTGGTTGCATTTAGTTTTGTTATTGCTGTCGGGTAAAAACTGTCAGAAGACGGAAAGACGGATTTGGATGAGCTGAGCTTTCCGTTTCAGGTCCAGCACCACGACGGGATCACCGGCACCGAATCCCCGAAGGTGGCGGACATGTACATGCGACACCTCTCGGGGGCCATGGCGGGCGTGGACGAGCTGCTGGAGGCGCTTGTTTTACTGCCCCAAGCGTCCCGGGGCCCCGGAAAAGGTGCAAACAGCCATCCATCCATAATCCTAACCTCTTATTCCCTAATGGGGTCGGGGGGGGCGGAGCCTATCCCAGTAGCCAATGGGGAGAGGCGGGGTCACCCTGGACGGTCCCCAGTCCGTCACAGGGACACACAGAGACACACAAGGACCAACAACCACACACACTCACACTAAGGGCAGTTTGGAGTCCAACAAACTAACATGCAGGTTTTTGGACGGTGGGAGGAAGCCGGAGAACCCGGAGAGAACCCACAGGACACAGACACAGGAGAACATGCAGACTCCACCCAGAAAAGTCCTGGTTCCCCTGGGGACTCCAACCCAGAACCCTCTGGTTCTGGTTCCCCAGGAACTCCAACCCAGAACCTTGGGAACCTTGGGAAGTTAGGGTTGGAGTTAGGGTCTTATCTAATCCCTCCTCTGGTGGTTTGGGAACCTAGTGAGGATCCCTCCTGGGTCTCCCATGAGGGGGGAGAACTTGGGGTAGAGCCAGGACCAGATGGATGGATCAGATATCCCCTCTGGCCTGGGAACCTTTTGGGATCCCCCCAGGAGGAGCTGAGAAACCTCCATGACCCCACCTCAGATAAGCAAAATAAAGTAGATGGGGTTTTTTTTTCTGACCTCCATCCAACAATGTGTGAAAGGAATAGAAATGGCAAAACAGGAGTGAAAGAACAACAAAAACTTGCGTTAAAAAAAATAGAAACGGGGTGAAATTAAAGGATTCCTGTCGTAAATTATGTTAAAAGTGACTTATAGTAGTATAAATCAATACATTTTATTAATATATAGAGCTTGTTTCTGTTGGAAACTTAATTTAAAGTCAGCATTGGCTTGGCTCTAACGCCTTTCAGCTCGATTAGCCGTCAAAAATAACAAAAGAAGGTGTGAAAAAAACACTGTTTAATGGTAAAATACGCATTTGACTCCAGGAAACGGGTTTGTATTTCACCCACCCTGGATCCCGCATGTCTTTCCTCCGTCAACCCACGAAAACCTTTTGGGACTCCTTTGTCCCCTTTTGGGTGGTTTGGCCTCATTTGGGGGCTGGAATTGACATTATTCACCACTATTTTGACCTATATATATACACATATAGTTTTTTTTAAATAGTTTTTTTATGTATATATCTATCTATATCATATGAGGAATTTTGTATATATATATATATGTATATATGTACAGACATGTATATATGTATATGCCGCTGTTTTATTTATGGGGCCAGTAACAAAAATAATTCCCCCCCCATATTTTAATAATTTGGGATTATTAAAGTATTTCTGATTCTTATTCTGAATAACCGGAGATTCCTTCCCGGCAGGCGTGGATCCGACTCCGGAGCTGCAGGTCATCGTCTACAACCCGCTGGCGTGGAACGTGACGGCGTTGGTCAACGTGTCGGTGGCGTTCCCGGATGCCGCCGTCTACGACGACGCCGGGCGGCCGCTCCCCGCCCAGGTCAGCACCCCCCCCCCCCCCCAAAAATAATCATACGCTCAGAAGTTTCCAGAAAAAGGTAAAAAGTTCAGAACACAGGTAGTTAGATCCCAAAAAAACTAAATACACCCAAAAGGTAAGTAATTCCACAAGGGCAAACAGATATAAGATCCAAAGAACAAAAAGCGACTTGAGGCAAAAGAGCAAAGAAGCGCACAAGACTTACTGGGTGACCAACGAAGACTCAACAAGGAGGGCAACAGAACACAGGGTTTAAATACTCCAACATAACGAGGCAATCACATGACAATCATATGGAACAGGTGGTGGAGACAGACAACCAAAAAGGAAGAGGGACTTTGGCAACATCAGGTGGTGAGACAAAGGGACCCAGATTATGATTAATATCATTGCCATTTTTCATCTAGTCTACGTGTTGCTGTGTTGGCTGCCTCTCTATGCTCCCTCTGTCCTTCTCTCGCCCTCTCTCCCTCTCTCTCTCTCACCCCCAACCGGCCGAGGCAGATGGCGGCCCACCCTGAGCCATGGTTCTGCTCCAGGTTTCTTCCTGTTAAAAGGAAGTTTTTCCTTGCCTGTGTCGCCTAGTGCTTGCTCATGGTGGGAATTGTTGGGTTTCTGTAATTAACTTCAGAGTAGGGTCTGACCTGCTCTGTTTGGAAAGCGCTGTGAGACAACTGTTGTTGTGATGTAGCGCTATATAGATAAAATTGAATTGAATTGAATTGAATTGAATGACACCAGGGGGTCAGGAATCCGAGTCCTGAGCCCCGTCTCCCTCCCGGTCGCAGGTCCAGGCGTCGGCCCCGCCCCTCTCCGCCTTTGATCTTTTCTTCGTGGCGGAGCTCGGCGGGCTGCAGCTGAGGTCGTTCTTCGTCCGGTTCTCGGGCGGGTCTTCGCACACCTTCAGGGCCAGGCCGGTTCGGCTGGGGAGGCTCGGGGTGGCGGGCGGCGCCCGGACGGGCAGGAGGCTCCTGCCGGTGCTCAGCCCGTGCTACAGACTCATGCTGGACATGGGCACCAACCTGCTGCACAGCGCCACCTACCTGTGAGTCCCGACGCCTCCCGAGGGCAGCGCTGCCCACTCAGAGAGTTTTCAGACTCAACGGGAAACTCTTTAGTTAAAAAAAAAACCCGACAAATTCAGAGAGTTTTTCTGTGGTTTCTGGTAGGATTGTCAAAACTAACGATACTCCAAAAAGTATCGATACTAAAACGTTATATCCGGAGACGATACTAATTTTCAAAAGTATAAACATCCCCCCCCCCGTGCAACACTGTGCCCCTTCTCTCTGATTTATTTATTTACGTTGTTTATGATCATTACCATGACGTTAGCCTTGAATTGCTAGCTGCGGCTAATGGCTAGCAATAACACGCCAACATTAATGCGGGCCACCGGCCACCATAACATCAGTAACAGGTCAGTTTGAAACCAAAGACACTAACCTGTCAAAATTCAGTTAAATTTTGGGGTCTTTGTTTTTATTCTTGTGGTATCGAAAATGGTATTGAGGTGAAGCCCTAGGCCCCTCCCCCTCTCAGGCCCCTCCCCCTCACTGGCCCCTCCTCCTATCATAAGCTAACAATTAGCCGGTTAGCTCATCACGACTTTATCTGTAAAAAATACAGAAAGGACCAGTAGCCAAACCCTGAATTCAGAGGTTGGCCAAAGCTATTTAATTCAATAGGTCTAAAAGTGTTTGGGGTGTTTTGAAAATAATCAGGTATTTAAAAAATTGGTTGGATTAAATTATTTTTTTAATTTAACCTTTATTTAAGCAGGTAAAAGTCCCGTTTAGATCAGTAAACCTCTCTCATAATGGGAACGTCGACAAGAAACGACGCAGAGAAGACAGACTCACATCAACAACATGAACAAACATTTAAAACATGAAGGGGAAGGAGATCAATAAAAGTACAGAATTTATTGTTAGAGGAACAATTTAAAAGCAGGCACCTGCCATGAGATTATACAGACCATTTTTGGGACTTTTAGCCACTTTTAGGACAACCAATAGCTTCTCACCTTACTGTGGGGGGGGCACCAATGCCCCCCATGGCTCTTCCTCCAAAGGGCCGAATAGTTATCGTAGGTTTTTGGGACGAATTATAGGAATTACAGTATGTTCTGATGGGCATATTTGATCCAATATATGAATATTTGAACACAGGAAGTCCTGGAACCAATTAAATTCGTAAGTACAGCTTTTGCTGTCCAACATTTCTCCTGTTGTCATAGAAACTGACCGAATCGTCATTGACGACGGTCAGCAGCAGTCACAAATGACCTGTTATACGTATGATATTGAACTGGAACAGTCTATATAACGTCTCTCCCCGTTGGCAGTCCGGACGGAAGGCGGGTGAGGATGACTCAGGACTTCTGGCAGTACGACGCCAACGGGGACGTGGAGGCGGGGCCTATCTCCGATAACTACGTGTTCAGCGCCGGCGCCCCGGCGCGGCGAGCCTACCGGGCCGTGGAGACGGACGTCATCCCGGGGAGGATCGTCACGGAGATCCGGCAGCGCTTCTACAGGTGGGCAGGAAACCAAGGACGGACGTCCGACTCCGCCCACATCCAAGTCGGCCATTTTGATTAGGTCACCAATAGGAAGATCGTGAAAGTGAAAGTAAAAATAAGAAGGGCAAACTTTGCAGTTTGATGGTTTCTTTTCAGTCTGTAAAAGTAATTGACAATAGAAAGTTTTAAATGCAGCATAAAAAACTGCATTCACGTTATTTTCGGTGACGTTTTTTTTTTTTAAACCTCGTTGACGTGACAGAAGCTATTAAGATAATTTCCCAAATTCAGATATGTTACAATGAACATGCATTATCCTAATGTCTTCATGGCAATATAGACATTGATTTAAAATGAGTGAAATGAATCGTGCAAACACTGAATTAAACTCTATACATAATATTAGCTTAATATAGTGTATGTTAAATAGGTTTGTACTATAACAAGTTTCACCAAAAAATATTTATTTCTCACAATTATGAAGGGTGGAGGGTTAGGGTCAGGTTTAGGGTCAGGGTTTAGGGTTAGGGTTAGGACATCGTTTATCTTCTGATTTCATATAGACAGTAAAGTTTCGTTTCCACCTCAGAAAGCTGCTAGTCACATGACCTAAACAAAATGGCCGACTTGGATGTGGGAGGAGTTGGATATCCGACCGAGGCTCCTACAGACTCCAGAGGCTGTGCGTCCTAACCCCCCCCGTGTCTCAGAGGGGAGGGCGACCGGCTCCCGGCCTACTCCATCACCACGCGGGTCCCTGAGGCGGGGGGGCTGTCCTGCCCCCGGCTGCAGCAGAGCTACTCGCTGGGGCCGCTGCCCCTCAACGCCGAGCTGGTGCTGCGGACCCGGACCGGACTCAGGACCCGCAGGACCCTGTTCTCCGACGCCAACGGCTACCAGATGATGAGGAGGACCTACAGAGAGTTCCCCAACAACACCGTAGCCAGGGTAGGCCCGGACCTTAACTGGCCGTATCTTTATTTATTTATTTATTTATTTTATTTATTTATATTTTATTCATTTATTTATTTATTTTTAATTTATTTTTTTTATTTTTTTTTATGTATTTATTTATTTATCTATTTATCTATTTATTTTTTTATTTTTTTATTTATTTGATAAATTCCCAGTTCTTGTACTTGTTTCTCAGGGAATAATGCAAATAAAAGTTAAGAAAGCCTCTTCCTTTCCTTTTACCTCTTGTCCTTTTTTTCCTGTTAAATTAAATAAAAATGTACAAAACAAGTCAAATCAAAAAGGAAATAACAAAAGGAAGTTATGACCTCCATGTGCTTTATAAGATCGTAGTTTTTCCTCTTTATTTTTCACAGTTTTTCTCCCATAATGAGATCATTTTACTCCATAAAGTAGTTTTCCTGAATTAATCACGTAATTTCCCCCAAAAATATTTTTTCCGAAATATTGAGATAATTTATGCCCTACAAAAATCACTTTTTCTTAAATAATTTGATAACATCCCTCCTTAAAAAGCCTTTTTCTGAAATAATGAGACAATTTTATCACCTGTAACGAAGGTATCCTGAAATAATGATATGATTTCCCCCGATATATATTGTTTTCCTGTATGAACAAGATGATCTTCAACTGATGGATCAACAGAAACACATTTATTTTGCAGAATTACTTCCCCACGGTTCGGACGGCCTTCATCGAGGACGAGTTCAGCCGACTCGTGCTCCTCAGCGACCGGGCGCACGGCGTCTCCAGCCAAGCCGACGGAGAGTTAGAGGTGAGGAGAAACAAAACCCCAAACACACATCTGCTCTGGACAGTTTTCTTTATTTTAAAAGCATTTTTAATAGCTGTGCTGAATAAATATCGCAAAAGTTTCAGGAGGTCCGTGATTGTGAAGTGTTTTTATTGTAATCCCAGTTCTTTAAATTAGCCTGAAATGACTAAGATACACAGAAATGAAAAAAATGTCAATAAAAATAAACATTTTAATCCTACATTTATTTAAACATATTTTAAACGTAATATTTTTTTTTTTGTTGGCTTTCAGTATTTAATTTTTATACTGATACATTAAAGAATGAAGCAAATCATGCAAAAAAAATGCAGGATAGTTCATGTTTTATGCTAATCGTTTACCCATTTCAGTGGATAATTGAGATAAATAATAATATTTATGTTCATTGAGATGCTTTATGGAAGGTTCATTTTTCAGAGGAGGCGTGTAAACAAACCAGATTCTAAAGGTTCAAATCCCCAAAATTGAATGAACATATATAATTTGTTCCAGGATGAAGTAGTTTTTATATACTTTTACATTAAAGAATGAAGCAAATCATGCAAAAAAAAGCAGGATAGTCAATGTTTTATGCTAATCGTTTACCCATTTCAGTGGATAATTGAGAGAAATAGTAATATTAATGTTCATTGAGATGTTTTATGGAAAGTTCTCTTTTCAGATTCTAACAAACCAGATTCTAAAGGTTCAAATCCCCAAAACTGAATGAACATACAGTGGGGGAAATAAGTATTTGACCCCTTGCTGATTTTGTAGGTTACAAAGAATGCAACGATCTATAACTTTAATCACATGTACATTCTAACAGTGAAAGACAGAATCCCAAAGAAAATTCCAGAAAATCACATCGTATGAATTTATAAAAATCGATAACCATCTGATGAGGAAAAATAAGCATTCTTTGTAAGTGGGCAAACCTGCAAAAATCAGCAAAGGGTCAAATACTTATTTCCCCCACCGTATATAATTTGTTCCAGGATGAAGTAGTTTGATAAGACATTTTTCCCCGCTCTGGCAAACAAACAAACCAGATTCTAAAGTTTCAAATCCCCAAAATTGAATCAGAATCAGAATCAGAATTAGAAATACTTTAATAATCCCAGAGGGAAATTATTTTTGTTACAGGCTCCATAAGTAAAAACAAAGGCATATACATATATACATGTCTGTACATATATACATATATATATACAAAATTCCACATATAGTATAGCTAGATATATCCATAAAAAACTGTATGTGTATATATAGGTCAAAATAAGTGGTGGATAATGTCAATGAATAAGTTTGACTCTCAGAGGGAGGCGTTGTACAGATTGATGATAAACATAAATAATTTGCTCCAGGATGAAGTAGTTCGATGAGATTTAGTGGTTCCAGATGGAGGTTTTCAGTTTTTCCCCGCTCTGCTGCCTAGGTGATGCTGCACCGGCGCCTCTGGAACAATCAGCCCTGGAACCTGGGCTACAACCTGACCCTGAACGACAGCTCGGTGGCCAGTCCCCGCCTCTGGCTGCTGCTGGGGTCCCTGAACGCCACGTCCCGGCTGCCCCAGCGGGAGGCGCTGGAGCTGCAGCACCCCCCC
>JABUIW010043630.1:125-15758 GCA_013363375.1 Menidia beryllina
ATAGATAGATAGATAGATAGATAGATAGATAGATAGATAGATAGATACTTTATTGGTCCTGAAGGAAATTTAGGATTCAAGACATTTTAAATGTATAGCCTCTGTTATAGACAGCAGACCTCATTTATGACTGAGGTGGGGGGGGGGTGTTAGAGTGGAAATACATGCCAAGAGATGTTCGACCAATTAGAGACGTTCCATCTGTGTGGAATAAACATCGGACTGATGAGTTAGCTCAGTTCAGAAAGACATTAGTCACCACAGACGTTGATAGTTGGCGTTTTTCTCAGGTGTTGGCTCTGAGTACGTCCTCAGAGACCCCCCCCCCCCCCCCCCCCCCCACGTGTTCGCCTCAACCCAATGGCTTTTTAATCCACCGCCATTTAAATCCAGATCATCTACAGCAGCCCCCCCTCATCCGCTGCTCTGTGCAGGTGTAGATGGTCAGAAGAGAGTCAGACGGACGCCAGACGGTCCTCAAAATGGCCGACGTCTTCATCCCGGCCTCCTCTCGCTAACCCGCCCAACACCGCTGACAAATTTCCAATGCAGTCGCCTTGAGGTCATGCCTCTTTAATTATCCAAAGGGGTCAGAGGTCACACACACTTATCATGTGGTGAGGGGTCAGGGGGTCAAGCAGCGGGGTCAGGGGGTCAAGGCACGGGGGGGCACCGGGAGAGTTTTCCTGCTGCTTACTAACCAGACGTGATTAGCTTCGGCCGGACGCGTCCAGCCCTGCACAGCCTGATGGGTAAATTAAGGTTGGCGGGGGGGCAGAGAGAGGCTGGGGGGGCCGGAATGAATAACCATAAAAGAACAGGCTTCTTTTCTTTTAGAACAAAAGGCATTATCGGGGTAAAAGAGTCCAAATCTTGATGGAGATTTGCAGAAAAAGATCCGTTCACCGAAGCAAAATGTGAAAAAACAATGTTAGCTAGCTTTGATTTGACATGTTTCTGTGTGATTGGGCGGAAATAGAGTTTATAAAAGTGGCCACATTATTATGAAATTCAACAGACAGATCAAAAATCCCATTTTAGGTTTTGTAATTCAACAGAAGACAGGATCTTATGATCCTTTTGATGCATTTTGTATTCTTATACTTCATATGTATCAACATAGACTTCAATCATTTTCTTTTATTTAACTATTTATTTAGACCTTTTTCTGTTAAGAGCAAGGTTCTTTTTTATTATCTTTGGCACAAGAGACCAGGCTTTAATAAAAGCTAGCTTAAAAAAACCTCAGAAAAAGCATCCATTGTCTTTCTGTCCATACTTTTTGTCTCTCTTTGACGATCAAGCTATTTATTTTGCTTTTATACCCAATCCTGACACCCTCACCTGCCTAATCAACATTCAATCTGCTGAATCTAACCTTTCACAACACTTCACACCACATGCATCCATCCATAGCAATTTGTCTGTCTTTTCTTTGCCCCTTACTAAATGTTTATATATATAATTTGCACACAACTTCAACCCCATTATAGGCGCCATTGATTGAAAATACCATGTTGCATTTATTTCCCTTTATTCTATTTATTTTTTGGCATACTGGTATCTAAAATATTTAACAGCCTTTTAAATGTTAAAAATAGCAAAAATAAATTAATTTTATAAAAAAAATACTTTTTAATCTTAGGGCATCGTATGGCGGGAATATAAATAGTTTTCCCAGCCGTGCCTCACGTGATCGGTTTCAACCACACACACACACCGTCACAAACTCTTTTAATTGACTCTTCTGTGATTTAATTACCTCCGTTAACGACCCGTTTCACTTTGATTCCACGACACCCACCTTTCCCTCCCAACTTAACCCCGTTAGATTTCTCCCTCGTAGCCCCAGCGGCGTGTCTGGAGATCCTGTGGGCTTTTTTTGTAGTTGTTGTTTGTTTTTTTTAACGTGTAGACGCGCTCGCAAACAGACGTCCACCGACGTGCGCTGATGGGAACCGACAAGGGCGACAGGTAGACGGCGAGGCAGCCAATCAGAGCCGAGCAAGCGGCGGGTGACCTTGCTGAGCTGCGGCTGATTGGTGGTGTCGGAGCCGTCAGTCATGTCACCAACCTCCTGACAGGAGACAGACAAAGGGAACTGTGTCAGGCGTGTGTGTGCGCGTGTGTGTGTGTGCGTGTGTGTGTGTGTGTGTGTGTGTGTGTGTGTGTGTGACGACTGATGAGAGACTCACAAAGACCAGACAGTTAAAAGCCCTCGCATCGTTTTCTCCGTATCATTTCTCAAATGTCATCTCATTAAACACAGTCTTTGCTCTTGAAGATTTAATCGTGCTTTTTCAAGCTAACCTACGCGCCCGTAGCGGATAGCCCAGTGTGTCCGTGTGTGTCCGTGTGTGTGTCCGTGTGTGTCCGTGTGTGTCCGTCCTCCGAGCAGGCAGCAGGGCCAAACATACCAACATGTAAGCAGGCAATTATTATTGTGTGCGTCTTTATTCGGCCTGCCATCAGAGAGATTACGGGCATAATCGGCTTAATGAGCTCCAAACTAAAGATGGGCTCCAGATTCCCCGGGGGGGCAGAGGCTATTACACAAAAGCCACAGTCTACACGAGGCCGTTGTGTCAAACAGTCCCGCTGCTCAAATACTATTTATTGCCGAGGCAATCGCAGCCCCTCTCTTTGTAGCCTCTCCCAGTCTGCGTGAGGGGGATAGTCGTTCTCAGAGATAATGACTGCTAGCGACGTTCTGTGCTTATAGACCGTAGCGGCGATAAGAATAATGAAAATAAAGCACAAAAGCGAGGAGAAATCACAGCTGTTTTTTGGGAACGCGACACCCCTTTTGAGCTACGATGCCTTTAATTAACAGCCGTTCAATCGTCAGTGGAATTTAGGATGCCAGACTGTTGGGATTTGTTTTGCCGTCTCGTCGGGTTTACGGGTGGAAGGAGACGTGACATTTGGGCTCTCTACCTCTCGTGTTTTTCTTGCTAATCGTTTTTTCGTGTGTGCTAGCCATCACACGATCCGGTTGGCTGTTTGTCTACTTTCTGGCCACAGATCTATCCTTTTCTGATAAAACGTCCCTCTCTCTGATGCTCGTTGAACTCGGTTTCGTACCGGGTCTCTGATATCTAGCTAGCATCCCCTGTGTCGTGGTGGTTGTGCCCATTCTGACACAGGATCTGCATTCACGTCTGCTCTGGCCGCTCTGCTTGATGTTTATACCTCTGAATTCAGAATGGGGGGGCCGGGCCTTTGGTCGGGAGGCTTCTCCCGGTGGAACCAGCATGCAGATAGCCTCCTGATCTAATCTGGTCAGCTCCCGGGCTGGCTCTGCTCTTTGTGGATTCCCCGGTTTCCCCGCTTTCAAACAAAGGCTTTAACAAGGAGACTGACTCTCGCTCGTGGGGTCCAGCTTTCTTTTTTGGCCTCACCGGCCTCTGGGAGGCAGACCCCGGCCCTGCACCAGCCGCTGGCCGGGGTCTGTTTTTAGGCCCTTTATCATGGTGGACATTTTGAATTCCCTCATCCCGTCCGTCCCGGCAGCGTCAAGGCTGATGGAGACGAGTTACAGCTTTTCTTTACGTTAAAATCAAAATGTCCGCCGTAAACTGGTGCCGTTAGTCGTGGGGGTGTTAGAATTCGGCTAAAATTACTCATTTTATCATAGTATGCTATAACATAATCTATGCTAATGACTGATTGTCTTATTCTTTTTAGAACTTTACTTTTTGTTCAAGTCTCTGGCTCTGCCTACAGACTCTTCTTTTCTCTCGTTTTCTTTCTTTGTTCCACACCTTTAGGTCAACACACACCCACTATTTGTTACCACAATCCTACGTCACCTAGATGAATTAGGACCTGGCCTGTTTATGCCCAGACGTCGCTAGCCAATAGGACTTGGTTGTCCTCCTTTGAGGAGGCGGATCGACTGAGACCCAGAGAGAGGTTTTTGTCTGTTACAGCCCAGCTGATATACTTACCTGTGACCGAATAAATGTTATTTTTGTACTTTTTATCCATCCATCCATCCATCCATCCATCCATTATCAATGCCGCTTATTCCCTGATGGGGTCGCGGAGGGAACTGGAGCCTATCCCAGTGGTCAACGGGCGAGAGGCGGGGTACACCCTGGACAGTCCGCCAGTCCATCGCAGTACTTTTTATCCACTCTGGTTTATTCTCAGGATTCCAACTAAAGAATCGGGCTAAAGGGGATGAGTAAACCTAGGCAAACCTGAGATAGAACGCCATAGACGAGCAGACGGAGCGTATCTGCTGCTGGAGGCTGGTTGGTTTGTGGGTTTGTGTGCCATGGGAAGGGGAAGTGATGGAAATGCTGCTGTGGCTTCTGCTGGTGGAGGTGTGATCTCCACCTGTCAGCTGTCAGGACCCAGCAGCTGCATCCAGCCCCCCCCCCCCCCCCCCGTACATCCACCTATCCAGAGCTTTTTCCCTTCTCTCTGATTGTGTGACAGTCCTCTCTTATTTTCTCTCCACTGCCTGGTGGGAGCTGGTGTCTGACGGGGTTGGGACATTTATCTCATATCTACTCATCATTCATCAAAAAATTAAACCTGCATTCCCACGTTTTGCACATTCAACTGGCCAATGAATTCGGCTGTGACGTGAAACGCTGCCGGAAACTTTCAGGGGGTGCACCGTCTCTCTGGAAGCAGCCGTCAAGGCTTCGCAATGACAGTTTTCCTTTGATAATATTTCCAAACCCCGCCTCTTTTTTGTCACCACGTCAAAGAACGGGAGGCAACACAAGAAGATCGTCTCGGTTGGGGGTGCACCGAAGAACTGCAGCTGAGGAGGGAAAACAGGGCTGAGAAACGGTGGTTTGAACCAACAGTCAAAGCTCTCAGACTGTGAGAAAGTCTACAGGTGAGAGAGACTCTGATTCTGATCCTCCTGAACACGTTGTTCAGAGCTGAAGAAGCTTTTGGCGTCCTCCGGCTGCCTTTGTTTAAACTCTGCGGATCCGAACAGGAGGTTAAACTGAGGAAACCGCAGAAAATAGAAACCAGAAACCAACTCAGAGCGTAGAAACCAGAAAAAAAACCCAACTGAGAATGATGAGAAACGAGGAAGAAAGCCCATAGAACCAAAAAAGCTAAAGGTAGGCGGAAAACCTTTCTAGGCTAATCTTATTACCGAATATTAACATTATAGGTCTATCATTTGTTATTCTTTTCAAGGGCAGTTGTTTGATTGGAATTTATGTAAGTTGTATTTTTTTATGGATGGATGGTATTTTTTTATACTATATTATTTAGTATAGAGTGGATTGGCTTTTGTTTTGAAGTTGAGAGAGCTCTTTTATTTTGAAGTCAAGAGGGGTCTTGTTTGAGCTCTGGCGGGAGAAGCGATGGAGCCCTTGTTAAGGATTTTTGCCGAAGTTAAGGCTAATGCATACATCAATGGAGAATCTTGAAGATTTGGATAATAAGCCAACAAGTTTTCACTGAAATTCCCTCGGAGCAAAAGCAGACTCAAGTGGTTTTTCTTTAACTGGTGGATTTGGAGATCCCAAAACGACTTCAAATAAACCAGTTGAAGAAAAACCACATGAGTCTGCTTTTGCTAAGAGTGACTTATACAGGGGGAAACGAGACGTGAGTGGGAATGGAGCAAAGGCCCGGGTGTTCTGAGGTGTTCCGACCAGGCCTGCTGGACACCGGTGGGTGGACACACAAAGACTCAGAAAAACGAGACCGTTCATCACCCCAAACTCTCCCGGATGTCAAAATAAAGCGTCCACGTGACCGTCTTTCCACCAGTCCCTCCATCGAAGGGCTCACGGATGCGCTCCTCCACCTCAGGAGCCTGATCACTCTGGGGGGGGGGGGGGGTTGCTACCCAAATGTAGGACCAACAGACTGCTGAGCTCCTTTGTTCCTGGAGCCATCGAGCTGTACAAGTCCTCACTCGGGGGAAGGAGGAGGTGATAGGAAGAGGGACGAGGAACAACCCTTTACCTATTGTCACTCATGTGCAATATTCTTACCTCTGACTGTGCAATAACACACGCTAACTACTGTGTAGTCTGTGTAATTTTCTACTTTTTTATAAGGTCAGTACATCTCTGTAGTAATAATCCAAGCCAACTACTTAGAAGTCTTTCCTCTGCTCTTTTCTGTGCAGATATTTTATATCTAAAGGAAACATATTCAAGGACATTAACAGTTTTCTTATGCTTTTCTGAACCATACACACTCTTTTTTATTTTGTCTTTTGTATTTTTTATCTTTAATGGCATCTTGCTTTAACTCTGCCTTTTGTACTCTGCATAAGCTACTGGAAACAGAATTTCCCCGAAAGAGTGAATAAAGGGATAAATAAAGCTGAGTCTAACTCTAAGTCTAAGTTTTATGAAAGTGTAACAGACGTGGAGCAGGAAAGGTGAGTCCCACTTTTTTTGTAAGTCCCAGATCGCCACTAACCTCCAACGTTTGTGCCTGACTGGACAGATTTTGAGTTTGTTCACCTTAACTTCTTAAGGCGATTCTCTTTTGCGTGAGTATTTCGTATTTTTTACGTGAGACTGAGCAGACGAGGCTCCTTGATGTGAGCAGGATGGAGTAAAAGTGCTGTGATTTATAAAGAAGGACAACCCAAAGCATTGTTGGGAGGACGCTGACAGATGAAGAGACCAAACATTTGTTTTCTGCCTTAAACCAAAAGTCAACAGCAGCATTTGGTCCATCGTTAGCCAAAACACATTTTGGATTATTTTTTCTTTACTTTCTCTTCCACTCGTTTTCCTAAAAGTGAGCTCTCACAGCATCCTGACTCATTTCTTGCATTTTTTGTCTCTAAAAATAGAGAAAATATACATATATGAAATACATTTGAAGAATCGGATGCTCAAACCAGATCATTAATTAAAAATATGAAGCTAAATTACTCTGAAACAATGGTCAAAACAAAGATTTTTGACCAAATTCACTTGTTTTTGGTCATTGTGTTGAATTATTGATCATTATTATATTATTAATTTCTTTGCCCATTTAAATCCATTGACCTGAGAGCATTTTTCGTTCCCAGCACATCCTGTTTTTCTCCAAACGTTGAATACGTTTAAGCGGAGGATGGCAGAATGGAAGGAAACAGATTCGCTGGAGTTTTGCTGCATTTTACCGCAAATCCAATGTGAGTCGGTTTCCATTTCTCCTCTTTTTTCCGTTGCTAAGGAAACGTGATGTTTTTTATTTTTCGTTTTTTTTTCCCCCCTGCCGACGACATGTGGGTGTTGCTGTCTGCCACCTCTATTGTTGTTGTGACAATTACAGGACTTTGCATGGGCCAACACAGCAGGGGGGGGGGGGGGGGGCACACTGGGGGGTTTTCCTGAATCAGTTTGACATCTGGCTATTTCTGAAGTCTTTATTTTGCACACTCGCAATACTTTTAGGGCTGTATTACACAGATGAGAATTCAGCCGCGTTTGTAAAGTGGAAAACGCTTTAAAATAAAGGCACTCGTTGGAAGAGATCTGGACAGTGGCGGCTGGTGAAAAAAAATCTTGGTGGGGCTGGTGTGCCAATAGATTTCCCTGCCTAACCCAGTACATGCATTCAAGTTAAAAGTCGTAAAATTAGTACAATTCCACAATAATGATTTAATTCCCTTATCAGAATCAGCAGTTTACATATACAGTTAACCATGTGAAGCTATATTAGGTATTATTTTGGAAAGGAACAGTATGAAATACAACACTCAATTTTACTATTTGTCACCAAACACACAAAGTAGACACACAGGTGGTTAGCCTAACACGTTTAGCTTAACACAGTTTTCCATATGAACTCGTGATATTTCATGTTTCTTAATTGTTCAGAGAGGTGTTCTAAGTCTGTCTGTCCAGACTGTGTCCACGTCGAATCACTCTGGTCACTTTTAAAAGGGATGCGGGAAAAACAAAAAAGTGCACCAGCAGTCATCCACTTACGCTGGAACAACCTCCTGCTAAAGGCCGGCTGTAGGACTTAGCTTTTTCATTTGTTCGCTGTGTTAAATTTAATTCGGACTTGTCAGGTCCCAGCTCCTTTACATTGAATTTTTCCACCATTGTCCTTCTCACGAAAGGGTGAAGATCTCACTGAATAATGTGAAAGCTGTTCTACAACTGTAATCGTCGCCGTCATCTCTACGTCACAGCCTGACTGACCACTAGCTATGTGTCTATGGCTTTGGGGCGCCAGCTCCAGGCGCCCCAAAGCCATTAATTTCGGCGATGCTGATTGGCCAAATATTTTTTCATCTTCCCTAGCAACATTTTTCAATTGGTTATTTCGCTGCACTTCTGGGGCGCTTGGGGCTGGCGCCCCAGAAGAGAAACGATACGTTCTGTGGGTGGAAATGCACTGTTGGATGAGAGTCAATTGGTGGAAGTGTTGTTTTAATAATTCATATTACATGTAACCACATACTATTAAGTAAAACTGACATTGATAATACTTTTAAAATATATATATATAAATATATATATTATGACTTTCCCCCTCCACATCTAGGGGGGGCGGCGCCCGAGCGCCCCCTATGGGCCGGCCGCCACTGGATCTGGACCAAACCCTCGACGTGTCTGCATCATAAACGCTGACACTGCTGAAATAAACAGATGGTGGAAGTGAAAGCAAAGGAAAAGTCAATGAGAAACAAAAATGGCCTCACGCAGTCGAATGTGAAACGTCTATGATCTATGTTAGCTTATCACCTGTTCCTCCGCGGGTCAAAGGTCAGCCTGCACTTCAATAGTCACCTCTTTACAATACACCGATGTGTCCTTGTGATGTCACCTGACCTCCCTGACCTGCCCAGTGTTTTAAAGCCCTAATTAGCTGTTGACCTCGTCTCCTCCCACGTCGGCCATTACACCCGGCGTGACCCCGCCGGCCTCTGTGGGGGGGGGTCACATGCCTATTGACATCAGGGATCATCACTCTTCTCCTCTCCTCTGTCTGGGCTGGCGGAGGCCAAAAAAGCTAAGGCCGAATCTACAAAAAGCACTTTGTGTTATGTGTATGAAGATTGCTGTATAAATGAGGACCGTTTGCCATATTAAACCGTTCTTAGTTTAACACGTCCCGCAGGTTTGAGCTGTTTTTCCTGCGTCGACATGTCTGATTCAGAAGAAAATGATCCATTCAAAAGCTCAGCACAAACCTGCAAACGGCCCACTGACGCAAATCTGAATTTTACTAAGAGTGAAAAGATATTCAAAGTCCTTCCAAAAGAGCCTATTTGCCTAAAAAGATGGTTGGATCAGTCTCTTGCTTTTCCAGAACCAGAATGAATGAAGATAAAACGGAAAAAGAAACAAAAATCACAATCATTTTTTCACCGAAAGGATCAAATCCTTTGTCTGGGATGTGTTTTACTTCCCCATTCTCCGATAAAACACAGCATCTTTGAGAAAAGAGGCCGGGTGGATGTCCACCAGTTGTTGGCAGCTGTCATTCCTGGAGCTCAGCTGCTGGGAAAAGTGTGACCAGCCCAGCACCAGAGGAAACATTTGATACAGAAGACTGAGCTCACGGCATGCTGGCGTCCCTCAACAGAGCTGAATCTGAGACGATGCGCCAACCAAACACCCACAAAGCGTTCAAAATCAGTTTGTGGGTTTGAGCCTGTACGAACTGATAAAAAAAAAATAAAAGTATGCGCATCCAAAAAGGCCTTGAAAACAGAGGAATTCACTCTGTATTCAAGAAGTCACAATACGAAAAAAAACATGCACATATCCTTTTAGAAATACAGCTAATTTGTTAGCAGAAACCTGCATTTAATGAGAATAAAAACAGTAATCACATCAATTGATGTAAATGAAATAAAAAACTGTGCGTTGGCCGGGGAATACCAACATTTATCAGTCACATATCAGCTTCTTAAGCTCTGAACATCTCCGTTCCTCCATTTCTCTGTGTTTTATTTACGTTTTTAGCATTTTTAATTGTTTCTTCAAGGGAAATATTCAATCGGCCGTTTGTTTTAACAGCTTTTGTTGGAGCACCACCAATAGGATGTCATAAAATCTATCTTTAGACTTGGAAAAAATATATTAAATTACAGCCTGTTAATAAGAAATCTGGTCTTCATGTCAGGATGTAAAACACAAACAAAACACTGCTGGAAAAACCTGAGAGCAAACTTCCAATGTACACATTACAGCCAATTCAACACAAAAAAGAAGCCTAGTCAAATATATAAAAAGGTTTATATCCATATCTGGAAGTTGGATAATCAGCATGGACTTTAGATACATTTTCAGATACAATTTCAAGCTTAGAAAAAAGTATTTCCTAAATAAAACATCTGCTTTAAGGTTGTTACTTTGTGAAATGTGATGGTGCACAACAATTATGAACTGTCTATTCCTTTTTCTTTGACTCTGATACACATTGAGCTGTTTTAAAATGACTAAATCTTAATATTTCTGACATAAGAAGGGCTGAGGCATGAGAAAATAGGTGCAGAAAATACAGCTCTGCATTGTTTCAAACACTAGAGCACAAAATCAGGCTAAAATCTGTCTGTGGCTTCATGAGGAAAGCAGAAATTTTGAAATGATCATGAAGCTGGAGAAGAAAATGATCACACGTCTGCAGCGTTTTGGGAATTAAATGAGAAATAAACGTAGATTTGGCCTCAAAGAGAAGAAATTAAAATGTGGAGGGGAGATAATTAGTCCAGCATTTAGAAGTCTTTGAGGTATTTGCAAAACAGTGTATCGGTGATGATGAGGTCTTGCTGGATTTCTGGTATGTGGCGTTTTAAGTCGCGTTTTCTGCTCCGTCTCAGGAGCCAATAAAGCCAAAGGCAGACTCGTAACTTTTTTTTACCAGCCGCATGCATCCCTCCTAAAGCATCCAGCTCTCCTCTCTGCTTTTTTTCCTTTTCCTTGACACAGGAAGTGAATTTAAACCCCAACCCTTCATCACCACACACACCCTGACACACACACACACACACACACACACACAAAGGCCGGTCTGTTTCCTCAGGCTGACAGTGAGCGGTGTAAGGCGAGAGGCCGGTATTCAGGGACAGGAGATGGGCAGATGGGTCATCCGTCCACACCCGGGCATTACAGAGCCAGATACCAACGGGGGGGGAAAGCCCGGATAAGACAGGCTAACCCTGTGTAATTCCATAAACGCTCTCTGTCTCGCTGCCGGGGGATATTCCTCTTAAGGTTTCCCCCGGAAAACTTAGGATGGTACACGGGGGGAAAAACAAAAAAACAAAATAAGCTAAGACTTTCTTTCCTCCAGCTTCAGACTCTCAGACACACTCACCCAGAAGGAAGATGAAGGAAGACTGTGTTTCTTCTTCTAAATATCGAAAAGAATCACTTCGAAACACACTTTTCAGGAGCTTTATCATCCAGTGATTTACTCTTCAAACACAAAAAACAGATGAAATCTTTATCTTTAATTCTAGGAAGCCCAACCAGAAAAAAATGGATGTAAATACTCACTTTTTTAAGCCAAAGTCTTTGTTTGACTCTAACAAAAAGGGTAAAAGAAAAAAGTTTGCACGGCTCTTTAAATACAATTTAATCAATATTATCTTCATATTTTCACCACAAAGAAATCTTAGAAAAATTCAAATAATCTAGCAAACCACCTAACAAACCATTAACAACATGATGGTGAGGTCTTGGAATATAGTGCATAAGATGTCAAAGTTTGAAAAGATAAAATAAGTTTAAGGTTTAAGGTGTTTAGGCTCAAGCACGTTCATCTGGGAGAGCAGACAACATCTGGATGTCCCACAGCTGGAGCCGGAGAAGCTACAAAGCCATGTAGATTGTGTATTATTTATGATATCATTAATGAAATTCATGGTGAAGTTAATCTTAGTCAGCTCACAGATCGGGCTGAAGGGATAACGTCCAGCGTCCAGGGCGGGAGCAGACCCGCTGGTGTCACCTGACATCTGTCCACAGCTGGAACACAGCTGCTCCGCGCTGGGAAATCTTCCCACAGCAAAAAGAGCTCATCGCTAAAGGCCCGACGAAGCCAAATTGCTGCTGTTTTTGTACAACCTGCACACCGTCGTGTTTGAACATTTCAAAGGAAACTCGACACTTTCAGGATACATTGCATGTTGCAAAGTTATTTCATTTTTTTTGCTCCGAAAACGCCAAACGCCTGTTTTTGGGGTAGTTTTTTTTACTACATTAATATGACTCCTGCGAGCTAATCTGGAAAAGCTGTTGGAAAAGCCCGATCTGGGCAGGCCTGGTCGTTTGTCAAATGCAAATACGGGAACTTTAAACCTAAACAGCGAAAACCGCTGCAGAAATGGAAACTTTTTCTAAATCTGGGAACTGATTCTGAGCACAAAACCTGATTTTAAACAGTCTTTACTGATAGATTTGAAAGATATACCCATAAATAGTCGGATTATTTCATGTGTTTCTGAGCAAACTCAGAATGAAACAACTTTTAATGCTGTCAGATAGTTTTTTTAGATGAAATCTCGCCTTTTTAATTAACCACAACACATTTCTGGCTCAGAGACATCAGTTCATCACTTAATATGTCGACCAAATTAGATCTCTATTTCTTTTTTTTTAACAAACTGCATTGAATGAAACATTTTCCAAGAAACAGTTAAATACAGAAAGAACTCTGTGGGCAGCTGGCATGTTTTACCTCATCTGCATGTCTAACAGTTTTATTAAACTGTCTTTTCCTTCCTTAATTACACCCACTATGCTTTTTTTCTGTTCTAACTTTGACATTTCTACATTTTCCCAATGAATGAGGCATCATTAGATGAGTGGCGTGACTATTTTAAGAGAACGAAGCATCAAATGAGACATAAAAGCCTTTTTTATGTGAGCTAACAAAGAAAAGATCCTAATCAGAGTTATAGTAGAGATTTAGGTTTCATTGCGCGAGCGAACAGAAAGGAAATCTGGCTGTGCTGAACTTGCTTTGTAACACAACTCTCTGGCAAGAAAAAGAGGGAAACCCGGGGTAATTCATACAGAAAGGGCTCGGGACAAACATAGGGCAGGTAGGGTTAACTGGAACCGGGTGTGTGGCGAAGCAGAACGAAGACTGAACTGAGAAGAACCAAACCAAAGATAAACCAAACCCAACCTAACGCAGAAAAATGGGAATTAGAGCAACAGTAAAACACAATTAAAGCTAAAAAAAACTCAGATGCAACAAGGACAATTATGAGGTCACGTTTTTACTTTTATATGAAATGTGTTTAACCCAAAAAGGAACATTATGGAAACATTTTAAAGGATATTTTTGGCTAAACATAACCAGGATTACCTTATGTTAAATCATTTTTAGAAATGTAGTATTAAAAGTATGCCTACAATCTTTGTTCTCAGAACTGACTCCCATTGACTGCCACTGTAACTTATTATTTTTGATAATATATTTGTTTTCATTTTTTGACATGGACACTTTTTAAAATACAATTTGACAAAATGAAGCAATTCTATGTTTTTCTTCTACAGAAATCAGGGGTTTCAATAACAAAAGTAGGGGAAATTTTCAAATGGGAAAAAATGTATCCGCAAGGTTAGGAGTGAAGTTTTTTTTTATTAATGCAGTGAGGGTGAAAAATAGGGAAATATGTCATTTTATTACACTTTTATGTGCACCATTTTGGCACCGAGGGCTGAAAAATGGACCTCCCATATTAAGAGATCTCAAGGGTTAGAGCAAGAAAAACTCTGACATCCACTTTTCCTCATTTTTCCTGCTAGATTTAAAACAAACTTTTGGAAACAGTTTTTTTTATCCCCTGCACATCCCTCTTTATTGTCTGAACCTGTGGTGCCGGGTTTAAATCCTCCCCCGTGAATAGAAATGCTTTGCTTAGCTCATGATACTATGGTGTCTAAGTGTAACACACAGTTCCTGCCATGTTGAGGGGTTAGGGTTAGGGTTAGGGTTAGGGTTAGGGTTATTTTCTGGTCTGTGCTATGATGATGAACTCTAATCATTTATTGGCATGTGAGGCAGAACGCCTTTTATAACGGGGAATTACAGTATTATTTCATCTCAGGGGTGCAGGATATTACAGGACACACTGAAAATAGTGATGACTTTACACAACTAAATTATTCAATTACTCATTTTCCTATTGCTCTTAAATCAGGGGTGTCGAAGTCCAACATTTTCCTCCTTCTTCTCTCATTCTGTTTGAATGTTTTTTGCAAGTTTTCCGGTTTTTGTTCCTAAACAGAGCAGCTCAGACCGACTCTGATTAGTTATTTCCAGAAGAACAACAGTTCCCACCAAGAGCAGCACTAGGAGACACAGGGAGGGAAAAACTGCCTTTAGGAGGAAGAAACCTGGAGCAGAACCAGGGGGTAGGGGGGCGGGGGGGCAGCAGGAGACTCCCAACCACAGATCCAGACTCCACCTCACCTGTCACGTCTGGGGGAATGTCTGGTGTGTTGCCATGTCATGATTACCTATTGTGTACACCTGGGGTTCCCCTCCCTCATGTGTTCCCATGTCCTGTGCGAGTGCGTTTTCGTCCTTCTTGTTGCGTCCCTCGTCCCTCGTCTTTCGTCTCCCCGTGTCACGTAAGGTTTTGCTTTTTGCCATAGTATTATTTACTTTGTTCCATAGACTGGACTTCCACCCTTTTGAGTATTTTTTGTTCCAATAAACCCTGTTTTCGTCATCTCCACGCCTGAGTCCTCCCTCAAACCCCACCCTCCGTGACAGATCCAGGAACACCTGCGGGAAGTGATGGAGGAGAGAGGAGAGGCACAAGAAAGCAGACGACTCAAAAGCTGCCATCTTGTCCTCATTCTGGAGGCGGTGGGGGGGGGGTCTGGGGTCCCAGCCTGGTGCTGGGATGCTTCGGCCTCTGTGACGCCTCCCTGGACATCTGTTGCCACACGGTAATGCGTTTGAACTCGTGGGATCCACGTCGGCACGCGTTTTGGGGGGGAAAAACATTTCGACGCTTCACTCTCTCAGTGGACGCCCAACGGAAAAGCTTTTTTTTCTGAGTGTTTCTGCTCATTTAAACCCGCTCAGAGCTCCCCCGCTCCCCATCGGGATGTCCCCGCTGACCTGAAGCCGTGACGAGGGTGTGTGTGTGTGAGGGTGTGGGGGGGGCTGAGTTACAATGTCAGGGTCACCTCTGCATCCCCTGGTGAACACCCTCCACAATGCGCCACCTTGAGGTAACAATGGTCCCATTGTTCGTGCGGACAATGGCGTCTGAAGGCCAGGGTTAAAGGGGTGGAGGAGAGGGGAGGGGTGACGGGGCCGGGGGGGGGACTCTGCACCTGGTAACACTGCCTGGGGTTGAAGTTGAAGCGGGGGGGGGGGGGGGGGCGGGGCGGTCACAGTCCGCCGGTTAGACATCCCAAGCCCTGGTCCGGGGGGCCAGCAGGTGTTCGCGGGAGGGGCCGCAATTAGAAAAATTCAGCTAAATCGGGCGAACAAATGCGCACGGATGAGGCTTCGACCCCCCCCCCCGCCCCCCCTCCATGAGCCTGGTTTTGTGTGTTAAGTTCCTCCTTGTGCCCACATAGGGAAAGAGAGCGAGAAATCCCAGATGAGTGTGTAATGTACGATTCAGAGGACCCAAAAACACCCGGAGGCAGACGGCCAGTTCGAACAGGTTTATTGACAGGGCAACTCCTGTGGGCGTAGTCA